>CM027837.1:3022500-3202500 GCA_016097545.1 Eucalyptus victrix
AAAAAGTGTCTAGTTATTCATAAAATGAATTGAAATAGGTATGGGAGAATAATTACAAATGATAATTTAGGAAATCCAAAAGTGAGAAGAGAGAGTGTTTTGACTTACATATTTAGATAGGGGAATCGGTTCGAAAAATGACCATAGCCTAATTAATTATTCAAAAGAAAATTATACAACTCAAAGTATATTTCTTTTGTGAAAAATGAGTGATTTAGAAAATAACTTTTTATAAATGATTTGCTTGTATCGTTTACAAAAGTAAACAAATGAAAAATATATTCATCATTTACGAAAATATTTAGATATATAAAATATTATTGATAATAAAAATATTTTTTATTGACTAATTATTTCAAGCAATACAATGATTATTTTTATGAAAGTAATTTCCAAATTATTTATTTTTCCCGAAACAAAAAAACCTAAATGAAAATTAGTTTGAAAGTTGATAGGGAATATGTGTGTTTGTTCTAATTTCAAGAGATAAAGCAACATGATATGATTGAATTTATGTTATATTTTAGGACTGATTATAACCATAAATCACACATCAAGAAAGCATTGATACCCTCCCTCGCAAAACATAATATGGACATGCATATTGACCTTATATATACATATATTTTAAAAAGGGAAAATACTAAAAATTTGCATAAGTTTCACTCCATGATTAAAAAAAAAAAAAAAACATACATCTATTTTTGAAATAATTAGTTACATACCTCATTTCGCAAAATTGTCCACCTATTTACAACGTTATCATATCACTCTCCAAAAATACCCTCACGCCTCTCCAACATACCCACACCATACAAGCATAGTGGGAAAAGTACAATAAATATCCTAAACCTATTACCTGAGTACCGTTTCAATCATAAATCTTGAAATTCAATCAATTTACTCTTGAACTTTTTACAGTTGCACCAATTGAGCCTTATCTAATCAATTTTAAACTGAAATCGTTGAAACTAGCGGTAGTCGTCCTAATGGCATGACCATCATTGACATTACCAACCACAATGGATAAAAATAAAAGAAAAAAATATAAAATTATAAAATTCGTCTACATCATTACTAGTCAAATATGTAGGACGACCATCATCTATGTTAGTAATTTCCAGCAAAAACTGACTAGATTGACTCAATGCAAAAGGTTTGGAGTCAAATTGTTTTATTAAAAAATTTAAAACTGAATTGGTATCCTTGCACTAGGTTTATGATTTTTTTAGTACTTTTCCCAAGCAAACCTTTATATCACTCTCACTAGTGCCTCGGCTCTTTCTCTCTCGCTTTGTTGTCTACACCTCTCTATCTCTAATGTCTTTTCGATCTCATACGACCTCGAGCTCTTGTCGTGGATGTGCCATCTTTGAGATCTCGTGGCTATCGTCGTCCCAAGTCCGAGTTCACAACCATGGTCCAAACCTTGGCATCTTGCAGCAGAGGCGTAGAGGGGAGTCGACTGTGGCAAAGGCCTTGGTGGGGCTGGAGGTCGTGTGGTCGTAGGGGAGTTTGGTGGTTCGGGGATTTGCAAGCGCTGTAATTTGGTCTTTTCAAAGTAGAGATTTTGTTTAGAGGTAGCAAATTGGTACTATTAAAAACTAATATTTTTGTCATTAGATAAAAAAAATGAGGCATGTTTTTCCTATGCAAGAAAACTCCAAGAAACCTAAAAATTGTTTTGGGGGGTGTCCTTCCATGTTGCTATTACTATCATCACTGCCTCAAATTCATCAAATCAAAAACCCTAGAATAGGCCCTCAAATCCTTCAAAATTTGCCTTCCCCATGCAAGTATTTTTTGCTTGTTTTAGGTCTATTTCAGAGCAATATCTTCTCACATTCTCAATCTCACCACATGAATGATTTTTTTTTTTCTCCTTTTTATATGGGGAAAATGGAATTAGAGACGGAAGCAAAAACCAAGGAGATGGCCAGGGAGATAACAAAGCATTGCACCTCCCATGCACGAGCGACCCAAATCAAATATCAATTCCATTCTCCACATGGACTCTTTAATGATGGCCTCCTAATTTCTAAAATAGATTGTATTCTTCCATTATCTTTATCCCCTGAAATGCCGGGTCTAAATTAAAGGTGTCATTAAATAAATGAAGAAAGAAAGAAAGAAAGAAAGTGAAGCCCTCCTGCTCGACCTTGACTTACAATTCTCAAAGAAAACTTTGGGAGGTTTACAGGTCTGTCATCAGTTAATGTTTCAGAGAATCAAGATTGACTTTGTTTGCGTTGACTAACAAAAGGAAACATTCAGGATTTTTCGTAATCCCATGATTAAATGTATGAAACCAACGAGTTGGTATTAAGTAGAGACAATGAGAGGTAAGTTTTACATAACTAGTGCTCTTATATAATTACAAAAAAAAGTTTTAGACTTATTGTACATATGTCAATTTAGTTATAAACTTTTCAATTTAATCAATTTAATCAATTTAATTCTAAATATTTTGACATTTTGATAATATAATTATTCTGGTCAATTTTTATGGAAAATCACAAACATGGATGCCGCTCATCTTACTTTGCATGGTTAATGCTGATGTAGAACTTTTTGCAATTTTTAAATAACTTTTTATCAATTTTTTTCTTTTTTCTTTTTTTCTTTGTTGTTAGTCGGAGAGGGCCTAAGTAAGGGCATCCTGACCCTCACCTGTAGCTGGCAATCACCGCCAAGGCCACAAGCTAGTGGAGGGTAATAAAAACAAAAAGAAAAGGGAAGAATAAAATAAAGAAATTATTGAAATTTTCTATGTCAGGGCCGGCCTTATCTTGTAAGATAATTAGTATCCACGTCGGTGATTGCATACGAAAATTGACCTAGAGGATTATATTGATAAATTGTTAAAAAAATTTATGATTAAATAGACTCAATTAAAATGTTTAGAACTGAATGTGTATATTTATTATAATTTTCCAATGTTTTTGGTAATTTTCTCCTTTTATACAATAACATGCGAACATGTTTAGACAAGAGAATTCTATGCGAAAGTCTCCTCCTTAAATTGACTCTAAATTGCAAAAAAGCTAACTAAAGACTTAACATATGAATTAAAATTTCCCTAAACATAGATAGAGTTCAATTATCTTTTAGAGGGTGTAGGTGTAGGTGTGTGTCTCCTTATCTTCTACCAATCACTATCACCACTTTTTCTGAGAGTCCCAATGTATCCTCTCACTCGCCCTTTACACATCATTCCACCCAATGGAGTCCACAACCTAAGTCAACATAAAAATCCTAAATTCATATTATATGATGCACGCGCAGGTAATAATTATCTTGTTTGCTCATTGTATGGTGTCCCAAGTCCTTGATGAAGCTTAGATATAGACACATGCATCCCACCCATGACATAAAAATCAATCTCAAGCCCTACACTTAGCTTGGGAAATTGGTATGATTCTCTCTTGGAAAACTTGGCCGAATCATAATAGACTCAATGACACGACAAAACGTTCCAATGATTAAGGGATTCAGTGTCCCTTCAAGAATTAGAAAAAGCTCTAAGAAGACAAGACAAATAGAAATATTTAGAAACCACAATCCAATCAAAATATTTTTTTTGGCCGTGGTTCAAGAATTATATGATGATCATCAACGGGAGTGCACCCACACGATATGATTACAATGACTTCCACCTTAACATTTATGGTCATGTCAGAGTTGAACATTACCTTGAATTGTTCGAAAGATACGAGGTTGTTTGATAATGGTAGATAATATTATAATATCTTAACCCAGTTTACAAAATCCCATTTCACAAAACCCTTTCAACGATAGGATTTCGTTAATGAGTGCACTAAGAGCATTGATTAATCGACTAAATAAAAAAAGCTTTGTAGTTGCATTGTATTGGCTCGTACTGTGTATGATCACTATCTTAAGAAATGAAATGTTTCTCGTATGGGATACTCACAATTGTCCGGGGCATCGATGAGGATACTAGATAAAAATATATATATGGTTTTGACTTTTTAGACAGCTGATGTGAAGTTTCGCTTCACCAAACTACATGCTATTGCAAGGATTTTTAATTGAGATTCCCTCTTTGACTTTTTTATTTTTCAAGATAGTTTAGAAGTCATTCTCTGTTATTTGACTCACAATTACATAAGACGAAAGGAACAGATTAAATCGCTTCAGCCAATGGCTATGCCCTAAAGTGCTGTCCTGCAAGCAGGGTTTCATTGAATAATCTGGTCGGCTTGGGACAGCAGATGAGACCGCCCCATCAACTCTGTTTTCAGTGTCACGAGATTAGTACGAATTGCAGAGAGACAGAGAAGGAGAGAGACAGCAAGCCATCGTTGTATGTCAAACCTAATCCATCTGCTGCATAATTAACAGCAGATAGGATTTGACCAAGTTTATAAATTCCCAAAGCCAAATTCCAAAGTCAAAACGAGAGAATAGTATGGCGCACTTCGAAGAGGGTCTCAAAGCGCGTCCGCAACAGTTCACCAGCTCAGCAGAAGCAATGTCTGTAGCAAAGGGTGAGGAGGGAGCTCTTTCTTGATGATTACAGTTCACGAGTCAGTTTTGAACAATGTAAGATGAGATCCACGTCAAATCGCTGCGATAAAGAAGGAAATTTCGGTCTGTACTAGTGAAGATTACATGTATTATGATTCACCATGCTTATCATATAACCACAGTATTGGTTAAATGAATCGATCCCGCATTTTTTTTTTGCGCTTATATGGTCAACGGCTGCATTGAATCAAAAAGGAAGATGAAAAAGTTGATGGAAGGTTTTCTCTTTTTTCTTAACCCAAGAGAGCCGGGTCTAAGTTATCAGAAAATATTAAGTGGACATCTTACATTGTGATCTGGTGATGATCATAATTCAAAGTTCATATTAGATCTGTTTGGTAATAAGGGTTTTTTTTTTTTTTTTTTTTTTTAATTAATAATGCTTATGTTCCTTCTGTTACTAATATGATATTAACAAAATATTTAAAGCTTCCCATTTTACGTTAGCTTTGTCCATTTTCGTCTAGTGGGATAATTTATGGCACACAACGATGTAATTTACGAGTCGGCTCAGGATTTCAACTCTGGAGCTCAGAATTTATCTTGAAAATCACATTTGATGTGCCAAGTTAAGAAGGGTTGACAAAAAATGATGGATTCATTCAAAGCTGACATGAAGACACTGGGAGAAAAAGCATGTATGCCAAGCTTGCTGATTGGCTAATTCAAAGTTCCGTACGGATTTTACATAAATCCCACGAGATACAATGGTTCCGGATTCATTTTTATGCATATCAATCAACAAGATGTTGGTTTTGGATGGTAATACAGTTTTCTCCAAATGTTAAAGGTGATTAGTGGGACTCATCAAGTTGTGCGAAACACGTTGCCAAAACTCAAGCCAATAGAACAGATAAGCACATCGTCAAAACTCACAAGAATAATCACAGCACCTCGTAATCCTAATTTGGGTTGGTAAGACTTAGTGTACCATTTTGAGTGCTCTAATTACCAAAATTTGTTAGAAATCTTAGAAGAAAATTCCGGAAAAACACCCAAGGTTAGGCACCTTTTATTTATCGAATGACCTCCCAAGCCTCGTCTTGAAAGTGGGTCACCGTGTTCCAAATAAACCCACCACCTCGTTGCCGACGATAAAAAGCAACTCCCGACGAAGATGTGATGCGCATGCATGCCTTGTCGGTTCACAGCCCGTGAATATCCAATACTGCACAAATATTACTTCTAGTTGAATTCGTCTAAAAGACTCCACGATAGCCAACTTGAAAGGCATACCGACTGAATCAAGCATCAAACGTTAAACACCTATCTGAGAGGATGGGATGCAGAGTTCTGAGCTCCCAAATCATATGGTTGTCAAGGGATCCTCATGAAAAATGGACTGAACTGGAAAAATTTTCAAACTTGATAATTTGATACATCCCTCACAGTTGAGCAGAAACTGGTCAAAAATAAGACATGGTTCAACTATAACCATCACAAAACCTCGGAGCATTCAACTAAGGAAAGCCTCTCTTCGACTAAAAGAGCTTTCATACTTCTCAGTGTGACTTCACATACTCCAAAACGACATGGCGAGCCTCGGTCTCTTCTCCAAAGTCCTGCAGATTGATAAAATATTAATGAGGGCAGCTTGACCAAGATTATATGCCAACAGAAATCAAACATTCGACACCACTATTAAGCATCGTAGATTAGGGGTGATCAATTCCTGATTCAGTCCGATCCCCCTTAGGAACCGGGAATTGGACGGTGGAACTGGTGATAAATCGATTTCCCCTCACCTTTAAAATCAAGCATTTGTTCTTTACCCACAAAAAGATCAAAATGCTACAAAAATCGTGTGCACTTCACACACTTAAACAAATCTTACACTTAATCTTAGCCAAAAGGCCAAGAGATTCCATCCTTGGAACTAGGAACCGGAACAATTTCACTGTCTCCAATTTTAGGGAATTGAGAACTGGACCCGCGCCCATTGGGACCATATCAGCCAGTCCGGTCCAGTCGGTTCTTTTTGCTCACCACTATCGTAGATGACCACTTATCCATTCTAAACTTATGCTATAACTGTCACTTCGAAATTTTTATGATTTGTCAATATAATAAGGTTAGTATATAATAAGGTTATCACAAACCATTGAGAGAAAAAAGATAGGACAGCAAGACGTTACTAAGATCTGGCAGAGATTGTGAAATAAATACCTTTAGAACAACGCAGGAGCAACCGACAACCTTCCTTGCCTTTCCTTCAGAATCAATCTTGCATAACTGCAGAAACAATTCTATTAGAAAACAAGATACTAAGACTCTGCTAGACAGCTCAAACTTGGCGATTAATCCATCTGCAAAGCTGTATGAAGAGAAACATGTACGAAGTGAAAGTAGATTTATGACTTACCCCAGCCCACTCGCCAAGAGATTTAGCACTGGGCACATTGATCAAACTGACATTGTGCTCGTTGCAAAGTGCCTTTACAAGTTTAATATAATCAGGCTGATTGCAGTCCTCTGCTAATACGCAGAGCAATGCGGCATGCTTTTCAACTGCCTTGGCGCCTTCATGGAGACCACGTACAAGCCCACCGTGGGACAACGACTTCCTCAGGACAATTTGTAAAGCAGTCATGAGGTCCATGGGCTCACCAGGAGCAGGTGCAGGGGTCTCAGCAACAGGCACAGCTTCTTCTCTGTACAATAGAAATGCGATGGGAAGTGCACGAGTTAGAAGATAGCATGCAGGAAAAAATTGCAAACTTCGATAATGACAACAAAGGAATGCACCTACAGCCCTAAATCAACAAGAGAAACAGAGTAGCAATATTGCATAATCTGCATTGCTATTTTAGTCCTTGCCCAAAATAAAAACCCTCAGTCTCATCCCTTCAAACATTCAAAATTCTGTAATATTGACCAACAAAACATGTTCAAAATCAGACGTGAGTCCAATAGTGCCATAGAAAACATCATATCTCTATCTCCGAAACAGAATAAACAGCTTATTCTTGATGTGTTCAGATGCGCTTGGATACATCCATCCACATTTTGGAGGAGCAGCTATGGTGCTATAAATATCTACTCTTACTGCATACTATTATCGGCAGCAAACACCCATTTTCTGGACTTCCATATTCTGAAAAGTTAAGTCTGACTCTCTTTTCTAAGGAAGAAATTTCATTAATGCAACAAAGCTCAATGCCCAGGGAAACCATGTCTTCCTTTTAAAATCAATCTAAGCAAAAACATGCGTCTAATCTTCTCAGCGAATTAACAATAGAATTCGGCATCACAATTTGCAACTTGCGATAGGTACATAGAAGCAACAAAAAATAGTAATGTAACATAGAGAATGGCTTTATTTCCACTCACCCCGACATTTTTTGTGATTGATGATCAGGCCACACTTAGACTTTACCTTCCTGTTACAAACAACACAGTAATGTGAAGCTCACATTAATAAAACCAGGATAAATAAAAAAGTGAAACGGGGGAGCAAGATCAGGATTCAAGATACACTACTGCAATCCAAACATGCTGACAACCTCACTAACTGCTTCTTTCATCTCAATCTAAAAGGGATAACCTCACCAAGTGCTTCTTCCAGGAACATACAAAAGATAACTACACTATAAAGCAGAAGAGCTCAATCAATCCAATACTTGCACAGCGGTTCTTCAATTCAGGAAGTGGACAGAGAAATGCAAGAAACATGAGAACACAGAAAATGTCCCAAATTTAGCATTAAACCCACGAATTCCTATCGCCCACAAGCTCAGTGGCTCTCACAAGCTCATGCCCAGAACACAGAGCGCCACGAAAACCAATCAAGACCACCGACCCCACTCACGCCCCATCTTGAGCGGATTGCAAGATCAAACCTTTACACTCTAGTTCGACTCCTAGGCAGAAAAATGCATCGAATGCAGAAACTTCCGATCGAAACGTCACGAGAAATCGAGTTCAGAGACAAAGGAGGAGGCGCAAAAGGGAGCAAAGGAAGTATTGCGGACCTTCGCTTTTGGTCGGCGGCTGCTCGTTAGACTGCAGTCGTGTCAAGATGATGGCTTCACGGATTTTATAGTAGGGTTCTAAGACCCAAAAACCCTAATTTGGTTGAATTACCGAATTACCCTTTTAATATTTTTTGCTTGTTTATAAAGTTCTAGTTTGAAGGAAAAATGAATCATAGGTTAAAAAGGAATGTTTTATTTGTTCAAATGAATTTACCAATCTAGATATGAGCGGTTGCTAAACTCTGGTTTATCTTGCTAAACTCTGGTTTATCTTTTGATTATTTAAAGCATCTCCATGGCGGTGTACTTAGTGCGTTTTGAATGGTAAATTTTGTACCAAACATATCTCTTGGTCGAAAAGCATTCAAAACTTTTGTACCAAACACATCTCTTGGTCGAAAAGCTTATGCTTTTTCTTAAATGGATCATGAATCCCCCTCAATTATGATCTTAGTAGACTCTGTCAATATTTTGCGGGGTGTGTTTCATTTAGTTTGCATTGATACGAAAGCAAACGATGATAATTTACTTGACATGTAAAAGATTCATCATGTTATTTAATTAAATGAGTGATCAATCAATGAAATTTAGACTTGATATGGAAAATCTTCCCGAAAATAATTGTGTATATCATTTGAAATAATTAATTAACAAAAAATATTTTTTTATCAATAACAATCTATATCTATTTTTTTACGGATAATAAAAATATTTGTTGTTTATTTAATTTTATAAATAATATAAACAACCATTTTAGAAAAATATTTTTCAAATTTTGTATTTTCACGAAATAAACACACCTTTACATTTCACATATAAAGCCTGTCTAGAGTGATTCTACATTTTTTAACTTTTGACCTTTCGTAAGTTTTGTAAACTCGCCGTTTTACTTTCATTAACCTGAAACACTCGAAACCTTTCAAAAATATTTAAATATTGGCATTTAAAATTGTTTGTTATATTTTTTTTATTATCTTTGGAAAATATGATAATTTCCTTCATTTCCAAACTTTGAAGGGAAAAACATAGATAGAAGTAAGAACAGGCATGAGGAGGATATATTGTTTTGAGAAATAAACAACTAGAATCAAAGGTCTTAACCGATATAGAAATGGTCGTTGCAAATTTACCTCACTCATCAGGCAACGATGTTGAATGCAAATAACAGCAGCCTATAGAGCAAGTTTGAACAATTTTCAGATGCGGCAAAAGCTCGGAGTAAACACCACACTATATTGACGACACGGTTTGGACTACTACCTCAAAGAAGCCCGGGTCGTCGCATCATGATGTCATTCAATATTATGGATCACAATCTCTCACATATATGACAAAATGATGATTACATGAAACAACCATATCTCATGTAAGGCAGACATACAAAATCCGATTGAAATACAATAGTCAGCTTCAACATATCGTTACAGATGGCTTGCAGTCAGTGCTGACCGCCAAATACAAGAGCTGCGTTTGTGTCATCGCCAGTATTGCTTGAACATATACCCGATCCCAACAACATGAATTGGAATGCTATAATTCAAATAATCGTGTCTGGGGTAAGACCGCCATTACTTATCACTCTAGATCTAATGCTCACTCACAAGTCAAGCCGGAAACAATGTATATTGGGAATGACAGTGTGTCCAGCAAGTGAAAAGTACTTTGCAGCAGCCAACTTCTCGATCGTGACCATATGAATTGAACCAAAGTCAATGAAAGTAATGCAGGAATGTGCAAGGAACTCAACCCAGTCTCGCTTCTCTCCTAAGTACCTAGGAGATGAAAGTGCAAGAAAAGTCAATTTGATATGAACACCAGTGCCATGAAAAGAGAGAGAAACATACTACTCATAGGCATTGATAGAAAGTAAAATGAGTCTTTTCTTGTTGACTCAACCATAAAGAGGCATGAAATAGAAAAACAACTCTCGCTAGAACTCATGGCTTTAAAAACTTTCTGGAAGGAAAATATAGCTATCGAGTAGATAATTTGAGCAAGAAGCACTCATGATTAAATAAAATTTACAAGTGCTTGTCAACACTTAAATTGCATCATGAGACAAATGAGATGACATTGCATTTCATGGAGGAAAACTCATAAGGGTGTTTACGGAGTCAGTAAAGAGAAGCGATGCAAAGGTTCATTCGAACATCACTTATATGAACAGAAAGGAGGGTAAAAGGCAAGAATAGGTAAACAAAAGAATTTAACGAAATTCAACATAAAATAGGTGAGTAGTTGGATAGAAACCTCTTCTGCAAACTTTATCAAGATTGTAGTCCGGGGTCTTTGTTGCCCCTCGACAGGAACAAAGTGTGCTGTTACGACAGCTGGAAATCCAGCACCATCCAGAACACCCTTCAATGAAACATAAAAAGTACTCATCAGAGCTCCAGATTGCCTAACTACCAGCTAACAAGGACAAAGCGATGTAGCACTAACCCTCACTATTCCAGCAACAAATGCCCCACAGTTAAAAGTCCCCATATCTTTAGGGATAGATATAAACCTACACATCCAATGAGGTTGGATATATCAGGTTCAGGGCATTAGCTAATAAAGAAACTTTAGCTGGTCCCTTGTGATTCTATAGACATCGTAAGCAATCAGGGAATCATTACCGGTTTACAAGAAGCTCCTTCTCGCTAATCATGTATTCATCTTCGTGTTCAGTCCCCTTTTCAAGTGAATCAGCTACCTATAAGGTGAAAAAAGGAATCTTTTGAAGATTAGACACACTATGAAAATAACATACACACTAAAAGAAGGCTAAGATCCATCAATTTCAAGGGAGAAAGATTTGCAAGTTCCATGAACACAAGAACGTTTCGTTTCTTCAGCCATGTATAACAAGCCCCCAGTCAGATTCAGCCTAACAAGCTCACTACAAGAAACAAGGATGACTTAGAGTTTTATGCGATGTTTGGAAATGGTGGGAAATGAGAGGAATTTGGAGGGGAAAATATTCAAAATTTTAAAATTTTGCAAGTAAGAAGACGAAAGGAAGTTCAAAATATGATGCATTTTCTTTCTATTTTCTTTACTCGCTATGCTCCCAAACATAGCCTTAGGTTACCATGAATGATGAAGCAGAAAAAAGCTATATGATTCACCTTGCCAAATAAAACCTTCCACACCGTGCTGTGTACAAAAGATAGAATACCCAACAGACGGGTTTCCCTCCTATTTCCCTGTGACAGAAGCAAACATAAGCATCAGATGATGAGCCAAAAATATCATACTCGCTGTTACCTCTCCTGTTGCATGACAGTCCAACATAAAAGGTGTTTATTCAGGAGTTATGACATGTAATTACATGGCACAGCACCACAGGCGCCACAGATTTCTTAGGCCAATATTATATCGTCTTAACAAAGTTGTTTTCATGTCTCTTAAAATGTAGTGCCAAAAGAATAATTCACCCAAAAATAAATAAAATGATAGAACCTCAGCTAAAAGAGAACATGAGAAAAAACAATAAAAGATCTATGGGAATGGCCTAAGCCCCTGATGCAAGGATGATGACAATGATCAACGGTTGGAAAATGGAGGGTCACAAAGCAAAATGAGCATGAAGAAATTTTTCAGTTGTTCGCTGGAAAATGTTCCAAAGAGAAGACCAGCTTCCGATTCAACAGTAAGAATCTATTTCAGCAATGAAAAGCATTACAAGAATTAGTTCGACAGGATTGCATTATGAAAAGACAAAACACCTGGCCACATTCTAACTTGAACTAGCTCACAGCAAATATGGAACATTTGTTCTGGTGATAGAATGCATCAGTGATTTGTAAAACATAATTGCAAGATATTGAGGAACCAATATGGTCTACATTACTGAGAATCTAAGGAAGAGCATGCCTACAAAATTTCCAGAAATCGCACAAAGTTTGAGAACTTGTACACAGTTTATTGATGTGCAATGTGATCTAATCCAATATCTTGCATGTGCAATCAGAGTATATCTCCCTACATGCAAAAAGATTTTATTTATAAAGCAAAAGAGCATATGAAAATCAGCTAGATGCAAACCCTAATCTTTCTGCTGCAGTGATGTATTGCAACCAACATAAAAAGATGCAGTATTTCAGATTGCACCAAAATGCTTAAGAAAAAGCCATTGATCTGAATAATACAACTTAAAAGTTTTTATTCACTAGACAGAACATAAGAGTCCTAACAGTAATTTCCAGCGCTGATCAGGGAAATCACATTGCACATCTTACCTTTTCTCTGTGGCAAAGAAGTTCCAAAACTCGAGCCCCTACGGAGTAGCCTGCATCCTCTAGCCTGGGTCATACAAGTGAGGATTATTAAAGGTGAAAAACAACATCTCTCAATTTGTATATTTCAGTGGCTGCTTCGTGTTTAGTTATATAATTGCACAAATGAGAGAGGACAAGAAAAATATATACCTGCGCTCTAGCTCCGCGATATTGTCAACCTGGGTCTGGTTATACTGAACAAGCTCTGAGAACAAGAAAGAAAAAGCGCTCAAACTGACCTGCACCCAAAGCAAAAACCCACGTTGATTAGTTCCACCGAAGCACACATGATCCATCCCAAGATCCAAACAAAAAGTCCAACCATCCAACAATCCATCACAACACTCCCCGACTATATACGGACAGCATAGCAGCAAACGAATAAGAACAAATGGCTCTCAAAGTAACCTAACTGCGAGTATATCACTGTCCGGCCAAATCCGAAAGAATAAGAAAGCCAAGCGAGCAGAAGCAAATCGAACCCATCCGGCTCCGGCCTAAAGGATCGATTTTTCCGTCCCCCTAGCGAAAATGGCGAATACCCTATGCCGCAAATTCGGCCAAATAGCTGATCTATTTGCCAAGAACTGACCTAATTCTCCAATCACTAACCCCTCGAGAACCCAAGAAACGGTGCAAATGCAGCTCGAGACGAAGAAGCCGACCAGATCAGCAATTCGAGCCCTAGCTAAACAGCAAGAGCCCCCGATCAAGCATTGCATTCACGACGAAGCGACCAGATCAGCACTTCATTCGCGCGCGCGCGCGCGCGCAGAGAGAGAGAAAGAGAGAGAAAGGGAGAGAAACCTCTTGCTTGCCCTTGCTGAGAGGCTTGTCGAGGACGTTGGAGTACTGCTTGGCCTTGCCGACTCCGATCATCGTCGCCGACGACGGTGGTGGTGACGATGATGGCGGTGGTGACTGGAGCTTCTCTCGTTCTTCCCTCCTTCCGCCGGCTAAGCTCTCTCTCTCTGTCTCTGTCTCTCTGTCTCTCTGTCTCTCTCTCTCTCTGTCTGCTTCGACTATTTAGCTCCTCCTTTTCACCATTTATTTTGAAATTAATTTACTTTTTTCTCTCAAAATAACTAATTTCGTACTTCCACATCCTATAATAAAAAAAATAAAAATTACCGAAATTACAATTGAATTCTACTTTTAAAAAAGAAAATATAATCAAGTTAAAAAAAACTTGTCAAAATTTGTTTAACTAAATCTTATCATTGGCTTCGTCAATTTGCTTAATGAAAAATACTGATATCACATCTCTTAATTATTTGAAAATACCGATGTCACTTTTTTAAATTATTTTTCTCTCTCCATGCGGTATTTTTTATTGCTTTCTTCCTTGAATTTAAGTTAAATTTTAAAAAAAAAAGCAATGTTATAAAAAAAAGAATGAGCAAAAGCTTTTGTTAGCGGTTGCCTCCGCTGCCCCATCCTCAAAAAGGGCTTGTGGAGGTCATCAAGGTTTTGTCCATGGGCAGCAACCCTTGCTTGGATCTAGTTGACAATCAGTGAGGCCTTGCTCAGGGCCGATGACCAGTGTTGAGCCTTATCGACCTTTGCCCGCCTTTTCTTGGTGATAAGGCTTGACTACCTATCGACAAGGACCCATGAGGGGCTGCTAGCCTTTTTTCTTAGTTTGCGTTCTCTTAGGTTTTTATCTTTTTAATCAAATTTAGTTTGTCCTTCTTTCTAATTTTTTAACGTAACACTTGCCCGGTGCTATAAATTACGTCAGCATTTTTGGCAAGCTAAATTAGACGTTAATAAAAAGAGTTGATTGCTCTAATTTAACAAGTTTTAGAACTTGATTGAATTTTTAAAAAATTTTAATGCTCAATCACTCTTGCATGACAAGCTTTTAAATTTATAGCGGACGTCAACACATGAAGTTAAATTAGGGTGTGTTTGTTTCACAGAAAATGTAATGTTTTTGGAAAATATTTTTCGGGAAATCATTTTTTCAGGAAAATGGTTAGTTTTCTTTTGTTTGGTGATATGTGACTGAAAGTATTTTCTGATGTTTGGATTGCATTTGAAAAATGATCTAACAATTGACAATAGTGTGCCTCTTATTTCCAAATTAATTTTTGAGTCCGTGTTACTTTATAAACGGATTTTTCTCGATCAATTTAGTAAGTCTAGAATTTGAACCTACAAAATGAAAGGGAAACTTGAATTCATGCATGTATTTTTTTTTCTTGAAAATGGACATGATTTCCGGTTACAAGAGCAAGTCAAAACGATATCATTAATCGTTTCAATACATTTGGCTCTCTTCAAATGGATGCGCCTCCCATGCGTAATATTAATTAATTTGATAAAAATTAATGAAAGATAAATTCGTTATAAATGTACTAGTTTAGAGATTCTTTGTGATAAAAAATTTAATTTATAATAAATTTATAATAATTATATCTATTTGAGATCTTTTATTTATAACATTATATTAATTTGTATTTTTTGTGATATTAAGTAGGAAGTAAAGGAAGTTAAAAGAAAGAAAAAGGGAGAAAGGAGGAAACATCACCATCTATCCATATAATCGGCACTAGCAAGCTAAAATCTCTTTCTTTCCTTTTCTTATTATAGATTTGAATGTTTCAAAAGGTTGTGCTTCTCTTTAAATAAGAGGCAAGAAATTTGGGAAAATAAATAAAAGAAATACATCTAAAAAGAAAATAAAAAAATCTTAGAAGAAACAGTCCTTTTCTAGCAGAGACATAAATCGATCCCCCAAATTTGAAGCCCCCCGCTCGCTCACAACCATCCAAAAATCAAATCCATTTTCCGCTCAAAATTACCAAAAAAAACCCACAAAATAAAAATTTTAAAAATGGGCCGTACACACACCGAACTCCCTCTCTCTCTTTCTCTCTCTAGCTTGACAACACCGATGGCTGAACCGTCCTCCTCGCCACCCCCTCCTCCGATCCCTAGCCTCCTCCTCCTGCCATGCTCGCTGCCGCCTCCGCCTCCGCCCCCCGTCCCGAAGCAGCCGTCGCCGCCGCAACAGCAGCAGCCACGGATCCTCTTCTAGCTCCCGAAGCGGTTGGCCCTCTGGGTCACCTTTGAGTACGACAGCAACGACCTCGTCTTCCTCCAAAAGGTCTCGTGCAAGCTCCTCGACGGCCTCACCAAGCTCAAGCTCTCCTTCCGAAACGATTGGAAGGGCAAGGTCATGGAGCCCGACCTTCGTCTCCAAGCACCTCACCCTCCACTATGATGTCGAAAAAGTGAAAGAACTTGGAATCGTGTTGAGCATCGTTGAAGAAGAGCCAGACCTTCAATGATGAAGAAGAAGATCTAGACCTTCAATGGTGAAGAAGATGCATGTCATTGAAGAAGAGCCAAATAAGAAAGATGAGGGAAAAAGCAAGGGAGAGAGCGGTGTACCTTAGAAAAAATTGGAAAGGAAAAGTGAAAGGTCAGAGAGAAAAAATGAAAAGGGAAAGTGTTTTCACCTTTCTCACGCAGAGGAATTCGTTTTCTTAAAATAATACATAATATTTGTGTTGACTAGAAAGTATTTTCCGTTGACCAATTTTTTTTAGAGAACCTAATGGCTGAAAATCGGAAAACACTTTCTGGTAAAATACTTTCAACGAAACAAACACACCCTTAGTAAGACTTTGCTCATTTCGTTCTTATTAGTGTATAGATTATATTTTGACTTGGCAAAAAAATAATTGAGATGCATTCCATATCTTATTATCTGCTCAAAAGATTATATTCTTTTATGAGAGAAAAGAAAATTATCATTTTTTTCTCCTAGAAGAGAAATACAAAAAATAGCAAAAAATTTCTAGAAAAGGGACTTGAACTTTAGGCTTTATTTGTTCGGAAGAAAACAACTTTCAACAAAAAGAAAATTCTAAATTTTTTACCATTTTCAAGAAAATAGATTAGTTTTTTTTTGTCGGTCCTACTCTATTCCTACTTTACACTCACTCGCAGACTTGTGCCATACCTCTTGCAGGGCGTGGGAATCGCAACCTACTCTTGAAACTTACTCGTCCCTATCCCCATCCCCCCTGAGAAGGTGGGGATTTGGACCCCTCACCTCCCCCTTCCATGTTGGAAGGGTGGCCACTAGGGCAAACCCCTAGTGGTTAGAAAATAGATTAGTTGAGGAAAATATTTTTAGTTACCTTTAAAATAAGGGGAAATGACTTTCTCTTTTAGAAGAATTCATTTTCCTCCTCTTTCTCTCACCTCACTAGGTTCCCTCCTTGTTGGCCGTCTAGTTGGCTTCTTTAGGCTAAAAAATCAAACCGATTTCTCATTGATGGGGCAAAAGTGTTTTGTAGTCTTCATAATGGATTTGGCGGCCAAAAGTATTCTATAGTCTTCATAATGGATTTGGTTACCCACGGAAGCTTCCTTTTAGTTTAATATGCACTCAACCATAAGTTATTCGATGATAAGTCAACTTTCAGATAATCTCTTGAACTTAGTTCAGTTCGTGTGCCTTTTGTCTGCTTCAACCACAACAATGCCTTTCTTATCGCTAGAGTTTCCGCAACCAATATAGAAGGCACACATATGGCTTTTGCAAATCCATCGATGAGGATTCCTCGATCGTTTTTGCATATCCCAACCATCGATCCTAACATGGTTGTGCTTCACCATGAGCTATCTATGTTTATTTTCCAGGTATTGTGTTGCAACAAGTTTCATTTCTTCGAATTTGAGCTAGTTCTTACCTTTCGATTTGCCTTGTTCAAGTTCCAATTTTGGTGTAACCGAGTCATTGAGATAGCATCTTCAATAATAAAGCTTGGGTTAAGCTTGTGAGCTTAGAAGACCATAGTGTTCCTTGTTTTTTAGGTGTGCTGCAAAATTCCAACAAATAAGGCTTTTACTTGCTAGTCGATTGTGGAGGTGCGGTTTTCTAGCATCTATTTGTTTATTTGGATAATTTTCATTGAGGAGGTGTTGACTATTGGCCTGAGATCTAACCAAACCTCCTCTTTCCAACCACACAACATGAAGAGGTGCTCCATTGTCTTTGGATTTTGGCCACACAATGTGCAAATAGGTTTAGTATAATCATCTTCTTTAATTAATTTTCTTCAGTAGGCAAAGCATTATTGCATATGCTTCATATTAGGAGTCTAATTTTGGACAAGTTTGTAGCTTCCAAATTTCATTCCATAAGGATTTTGAAGTTTGATATGACGTAGATGGTTGAGTTCCTAGTTGGCATTTGCCTTGATCTTGAATTCTGTTATAGTTATTCTTGACTTTATATTCTCAAGAATTGTTTGCTGTCCATAGTAACTTGTCAGATAGAGGAGTTGCTAGTATTTCTTTGACTACTGTATTCTCAAACGACAGCAATTTTCCATACATCCCAACTTTTTGTAGTATGATCTATCAAATTAGTGACTAAGGGTCATTTTAGTTTGAAGGGTCTCTAATCTTACCAAAGAGTAACTGTATATCTTTTCTAATTTTGACATTTTTCCACTACTTTTTCTGACTCAATCACGTCACAACCCACAAAAGACTTTGCCATCCTTAAGAAGGTCTATGGCCTTTGTTTGCATTCTAAAATCATCTCTAGGAAGATACAAACTTTTTAAAATTACATCTGAGGCTTGGATAATCTTTTAGGCTTGTTTCCTTAGCATAATCTTATTGAAATCAGCAAGATCTCTAAAGCCAAGGCTACCACAGTTCTTCATTATTTTTAGCATTTCCCAATTTTTCCAATCAACATCTTTCTTTGTTGGATTTTGTTTCCACCAAAATGTTGATATTCTTCATTCAACTATTCTACAAATAGAAATTGAGATTTTGAATATTGACATGGCATATGATAATAGTGCTTAAACAACAGTTTTAATTATGATCTCTTTTCCTACCTTTGATATCAACTTTTCTTTCCAACTCTCTAATTTTCTATCCACTTTAGCTAGAACTCAAGCGAACATTTGCCTTTTAGTTTGACCCCAATTTGAAGGATGCCTAGATACTTCCCTATTTTCTCCATAGTTAGGACTTTCAATTTAGTCGCTATGTTTAACTTTAGGCTTCGGGGACAATCTTTCTCAAAAAAATAATTGACTTATTGAGATTTATGGCTTGACTCGAAACAAAACAATATTGATTGAAGATATTGGCTAGGTTATGAACTTCAATAATTGAACCATTTAAGAAGAAGATGACATCGTTAACAAATAGGAAGTGTGATAGTTTAGGGCAGGTTGAGTTCAATAAATGCCCTGAATGAGCTTGTCTTATGGTGCTTTCATCATAAGGAAAGATAGAGCATTTGCCATAAGAATGAATAGATAGGGGAATAGTGGATCTCCTTGTTTGATGCCTTAAGATGGAGCATAGGATTCTCCATTCACCCTTACACTGAAAAATACCAAAGAGACTACATTTTTTGATTGACAAGACTTAATTTTCACAATAAACTTAACTTCAGCATATAGTCACACAAAAAATCATATTCAATCTTATCATAAGCCTCTTGCATATCAAGTTTTAGATTGTCCGGAATTTTCACTTCCTTTTCCGAACCCTTAGCTAGTGTAGTATCTATTAGACAATGAAAATATTGTCTAGAATTTGGTGATTACTCACAGAGGCACTTTCCTCTTGAGAGATAAGATTCGGGAGGAAGGGTTTTAGTCTATTTGACATCACCTTAGCAATGGTTTTATAGTTGAAGTTATAAAGACTAATAGGCATATATTGAGTGATATCCTTAGAATTTGTAACTTTGGGAATAAGAGTATTATGAGTTGTTTATCTCAAGATCGAGGGTACTTTGGCTAAAGAAGGTGTAGACCATTTGAAATATGTCTTCATGAATCACTAGCCATTGATTTTAATAGAATAATCCATTCAGTTTGTCGATCCCCAAGCCTTCATGGAACCCATTTGATAGACTACAACTTTGACTTCTTCTCTTGAAATTGGCTTAATCAATCCCTCATTCATTTCATCATTGACCATTTGCGCACATTGGTCCAATATAGGTTGATAGTTCTTGTGTACAATGATTGGTAGAATCTTTTTGGGATGGAGGGATCCTGACTCCAAGTGTTGTCATATAGCCGTAACATGGACATTTTGTTTCTCAATCTTCTTTGAACTATCATGGCATGAAAAAAAATTTGTGTTTTAGTCGCCCCATTTCATCTAATTAATTCTTCTTGTCTCCACAAATGTTCAATGTGTTCAACAACTTTTCTATACTCCTTTTTATTTGATTCATCATCTTCACTATTAATCAACTCCATAAGTCTATTTCTCAATGGTTCAATTTATTGGGATGCATTTTGGAATCTTTTCCAACTCCATTTTCCTAATTTGGTTGCCACCCTCCTCGTTTTCCTTGCTATATTCAAAGGTTGTTCTATTTTTATCTTAGGCATTTCAAATTACTTCCTTATATTCATTGTGTTAAATTAATATCTCGAGTTTGAAATATGATGAATAAATCTTTCTTCTTATTGGACATTCTTTTGGAGGTGCAAAATAAGCAAGGAAGTAAGGAGGATGTGATTTACCACTACAAAACAAAAGGGGTACACTTTATTTTATATTTCTATTTATCTTTAAGAGGAAAAGATAACTTCGTTGGAAAAGATAAAAAGAAGAAATTTCCTTTTAGAAGCAAAATTCCTTGCAGGCGTTGGTTTGTTATGTGATGGGGCCCAAGGTCAAACTTTTGACCTTGGGCACACACATACACACAAAAATGGCGTAGGTTTGTATATACGAGCCGCAGAAGGGGAGCTGCACATAAGAAGAAAAGAAGCCGCATGAAGCCTTGATTTATAACGCAAAGCCCAAAAAACGAAATGTTGGAGTTCTTGATTTTGGCATATGTAGAGCGTTATATTTTGAGCTTAAATGGGAGATAATTTTGTACCGTGAGTTTATACTTAAGTGAATTGTTTATCTATAAATATTTTGGGTTTTGGGTTAAATCTAGGTGTGGGAAATACTTGAACTTGTGAGTGATTGTAAACTTTGATTCTCCGATTATAGTGGATTATTTGCTAGTGGCTCTTCCTATGAACGTAGGTACTGATACTCGAACCGAATCACGTAAATTTTTGGTGTCCTTATTTCTCTTTTATTTCTTTGGTGATTTCGCGTTAACGTAAATTGCAAAATTCTGTCGTTTCGCATATTATATTCCAACACATTGTCTCTAGCCAATACGCCTCAAACCTAAATGTCTTTTTCCTTTTCATTGCATTTGGCTCTAAGGAGAGAAGTAAGGGGCAATGATCCGATCCTATTTCAAGTAATACAAAAGCTTCCGCATTTGGAAATTGTACTCTCTATGATTACAAAGGACCCTATCTAGTCGCTTCTTAACTAGCTCATCTCCTGCTCAATTTGTCTATGTGTATACTCAGCCCTTGTTCTCGATATTCATTAAAGAACATGAGTCCAGAAGTTCTATAAAGGGCACCATCCTATATTTATCCTCCTCTTGTCAATCAACTTTTTCTCATTGATATAGTACTTTATTGAAATCTCCTATGCAAATCCAAGAAAGATTGTTGGAAGAATTAATTGAGCGCAAGTTTTGCCATAAGCACAGTCTCTCCTAAAAGGTGGTGGAAGCATGTAGAAATGATATTCTCATTAAGTTTCCATTGCTAAGTACTTTATTGGTAATATCAATGAGCTCCCTTGAACTCCTTTTCATTTCCATTTTAACTTCTTCATCCCACAGGAGGAGAAAATATTGTCGGCGGCTCTAATTCCAACGTGGACTCTTCATTCCACAGGAGGAGAAAATATTGTCTGCGGCTCTAATTCCAACGTGGACTAATCAGAGTCCACTCACATGTTGCCTAATGCCACATTGGACCAAAGTTGATTTGGAAAATAAAGAAGTTCATTTTTTCTCTCCTACTAGCCCATTGGAGACCCTTGTCTTGTCTCTCGATCAATTTGAAAAAGCGTAACTCTCAAGGTATGGACACTTGGAGTGCCAAAATTTGGTACGAATGGACACTTAAGTACAAAAAGTTTGGAAAGTAACACTTAAGTGCTAAAATCGGAGTAAAATGAATAACTTAAGTGTTAATCCAGCCAAATTGCTGATATAACAATTTTGTGACGAAACAAGTGAAAAACGGTGTCGTTTTGCACGTTAACGTGGCTAAAAAATGTAAAAAGAACGTCATTTTTTCTCTGATGTGGTAATAATTAATATAAAAATTAATTAAATTAAATATAAAACTAAATTTATTTAAAATATTTTAACAAAATAATAAAAAAACTTAAAATTAAAAAAAAAAAAAGAAAAAAAGAAAAAGGAGGGGGAAGGGAGATGGCTGAGGGTTGGCTAGGGTCGCCGATGGGGGGCGAGGGCTTGCAAGCCCTTGCCGTAGGTTAGCCAGGGACCGGCGATCTAGGTGAGGGCTTGCTAGCCCTCGCCATCGGTTAGCCAGGGGCTGGCAACCCTAGTCGACCCTCCCCCCTCCGACCTTTCTCGGCGGTGGTGGCTAGGGCTTAGCCCTCAGCCGCCTCCCTTTGGCACTCTTTTTTTTTTTTTTTTAAAAAAGTTTTAAAATTTTTAGTTTATTATTATTATTATTATTATTTTAAATGTATTAAACAAATTTATTTTTTAATTTAATTTAATTAATTTTTATATTAATTTTTTTACCATGTTAGCGTGCAAAATGAAGTCATTTTGTATTTACTTTGCTGGAAAATTGCCACGTTGGCACTTTGACCGGATTTTGGCCGGAGTGACACTTAAGTAATCCATTTTGCTTCAATTTTAGCACTTAAGTGTCACTTTTATAATTTTTGGCATTAAGTGTCATTTCATGCCAAGTTTTGGCACTTGAAGTGTACTTTGTCCCGTAACCTATGAAGCATGGACATGTTGCCAAAGCTTCCATGTCGTGTCCAACACGTGTCGACGTGTTTGACATGCTCGGACACGTTCGGACATCCGGTCAACGCGTGTCGGAAAATCCGACACATGATCAACTTTTCTTGACACGCGTGTTCGAGAGAGAGATTGTTGAAGAAGATGATGGTAGGTGGAGGTGAGGCTGAGGAAGCGGAGGTGAGGTCATGACGGTGAGGGGAAGAACATAAACTGAGGTGACGCTGTAAAGGAGGGCCGGCGGCAAGGTTGCAGCTACTACGAAGAAGGAAGACCGCAGGTGAGCGACTACAATGAGGGGATCAAAAGAGCTGAGAAGATCGTGCGAGGAGGAGGAAGAAAGGGGGCGAGGGGGCGGGGGGGAGCTGGTTGTGGCATGAGGGGAAGGGGAGGGAGAGAGAGATAGCGGGGAAGAAATTGAGGGGGTGATTGATGGGGATGGGGAGTAGCGAGCAAGTGGTGGCGTGCGGTTTGGGGAAGGGGGGAGAGAGCAGGGAAAGAATAGGGAAGGAGAGGATTGATGGGGGGCGCAAGGAGCAAGTGGTGGCATGGAGGGAAAGGGAGGGAGGGAGAGAGAGAGAGAGAGAGAGAGAGAGAGAGAGAGAGAGAGAGAAGAAATCGAAGGGGAATCGAGGGGAATGGGGGCGATTGATGGGGGCGCAGCTTTGCAGGGAAGCAAGTGGTGGCGTAGGGGGAAAGGGAGGGGGAGAGAAAGGGAAGAAACCGAGGGGGCTAAGGGTGATTGATGGGGGGCGTAGGGAGTAGGTGGGGGCGTAGGGGGAAGGGGGGGGGAGAGAGAGAGTAGGGGCAGAGCTGCAGTAATCGAAGGGAGGGGAGGATTTTGGGGTGGTGGTGTGGGGGAAGAGGGGAAGAGAGAAATGAGTAGGGAGGGTTTGAGGAGAATAATTTTTGTTAAAATAAAAAACATATTTTCAACTATGGGCACATATTAATTATGAATATGTTTTTTTTTTAAAATTTTATATGAATAGATTTTAATATTATTAGTGTAAATTTATTGTAAGTTATTTATTTATTTGTGAATTTAAATTAAATCAATTAAAAATAAAATTTTTTATTTAATATATAACGTGTCGAAATTCTCTATTTTTAAGAAATGACTTGTTGACATGTTGTGTCACGTCTCTTTGTCGCGTGTCAGTGCTATCTAGCCCGTAACTACCTCTCTATTAAGAATGGAAGTGGGGGACTCTCTCTCTCTCTCTCTCTCCATTTTTTTGTTCCACTCTCGCTCGGTTGCTGCTCTACTCTTCATTCTTTCTCCGACAAATGATAGAGCTTGTTGTCTGACGAATCGAGCCGCCGCCGTCGCTTCGCATCTACTTCTAACATGATTCCTCTGCATCTAGTGTTAGGATTTTGGAGAGGTCCCAAACTCAATTTGTGATGAAGGACTAAGGAAAATAATAAAATTGTCGTCAACTCTTCACTCTGTTCACAATAACTCCATCTCCTTTAAGGTTCTCTCTACTTAAGCTAGAGATTCAAGCCCCAAAAAGCCCCTGCAATCATCTCAATTCTCTATATGATACCTGATTGGGCTGATGCCTTGAAAGAGCAAGGATGTAGGCAAATCAACTCTATACAACCACGAGAGCTGGCTCCAACATTGGAGCTTGTAGCGCAATATTTTCTCCTCTTCCTCAGCCTTTCATCACAAATCGAGTTTGGGACCTTTCCAAAACCCTAATACCGATATATAGGAAGCATGTCAGAAGTGGCGATAGTAGCGACGGCATGGCTTGTCGGATGGCAGCCTCTATCATCCATTGAAGAAAGAGCGAAGAGCAAAGTGATGACCAGGCAAGAGTGGAACAAAAAAATGGAGAGAGAAAAAGTCTCCCGCTTTCGTTCATATTAATTATGGGAGGAAGGATTTGGTGGGGTCCCACAAAATATTTTCTTAGGGAGTTTTTTTTTTCAAATTAATTGAGAGATAGGACAGGGGTCTTTAGTGGGCCAACAAGAGAGAGAAACGAATTTCTCTATTTTCCAAAATCAGCTCTAGTTCAAGCGTGGCACTAGGCAACACGTCATCCGGTGAATGGACTCTGATTAGTCCACGTTGGAACTAGAGCTACATGCAATATTTTTTTCCACATTAGAACTAGAGATAGGGGTCTCTAGTGGGCCAACAAGAGAGATAAATGAATTTCTCCATTTTCCAAAATCAGCTCTAGTTCGAGCGTGGCATTGGGCGACATGTCGTATGGTGAATGGACTCTGATTGGTCCACGCTGGAACCAAACCTACAAGCAATATTTTTTTTCCACATTAGAATTAGTCCCCCATGCCCCAATTTCGTGTGATTCCAATAAGATTAATAATGGTAGAGTAGTCAAATCGTAGACTTTTCCTTACTCGATCAACCATTCTTTCTTTATTTTTGGCTTTTGTAAGAAAAATCAAGTTGGGCCTCTTATAAGCCACTAAGGCTCTAAGATGCCGAACTATGAAGGGAGTGCCTAATTTGTAATAGTTCCAACTTAATATTTTCATGTATGCTCTAGTGGCTTATTAGGGCTAGCCATTAAAGTCCGTTCCTAGATCCCTTCCCATCCCTGTATCGGAGTGTCCACTAAGTGCTCCTCATTAAGCAACTAAATCGATGGAGCTCTTTTCTAATAAGGATTAACACACTTATGCCTTTTTGCCACTAGTATTTTGTGTCCATTCTTAAATTTCTTTAGCATGCCATTCCCCTTATCCTAGTCATTCGAGGTAAGAAGCATGATTTGAGATTGTTGTACTTGTTTCCCTCTATTTGGAGACACATATTTAGCCATCTTTACATCTTCCCCAAGTTATCTTTCTTGAATTTTGGGAATAATCAATGCTAAAGTCTTTGACCTTGGATGTTCCTCCCTCATAGCTTCTTTTGCAAACAAAATAGGGGTGTCGGGCATTGTTTCCTCCTCCTCTCATAGTTATTTGACTTTGCCATAAAAGGTCTTTCAGAATGGACTAAACTCTCTTACTTCCGCTTTAAGCCATGAGCCATATCTTCCTAGTTTTTCTTAGGTTAGACCTATCTCCTCATTAGGTATTTTTTGACAAAAGCTAGCATAATGCTCAGTGTGTCTGCAAGAGTAACAAAAGTGCAATAATCTCTTATACATAAAGTCTAGCCATCATTTCTTACCTCCAAAATCCACCACAATACTTATTTTCAGGGGGCTTGAACAATTCAAGCTCACCTTTGCCTCATCGATCTTGCGCAAACTATTGTTCCTTGCTTCTAGTTTCACCTTCTCCACATTACCCATTTTAGAGGCAATATTCCAGATAAAGTCTTCATTGATTAGAGCTCTAGGAAGCCCCAAGATATGCACCTAGAATGCATTGTGTGTGAACTCATAACAATGCTTCGGCACATCTCAATCTCCTTGTATCAAAGCAAGGAAGTTGCTTGTGAATAACCATAGATCAATCTCTTTAACTCTTTTTTTTATCCCCCACTAAATCAAACATAAAGGAGAAAAACCCTTGTTCTGTAATCTCGCACTTTATTGCTTCTACTTTTCATGCTTTTCTCATTGTACTAATAAATGCTTACAAATTGACATTTGTTTAGAAAAAAGCTTTGCATAGAGGATGGGTTCATTTTTTCTGTTTTTCTTTCTTAGGGATGTTTGTCTCCAGCTTCATAACATCGTCTTTAGACCAGAGATCTTCCATGCTTTTGTATAATGCCACCAACCTAAGTTGACTCTCTTGGGTTTTCTCCATCTCGGAATAGGTTCTTCTTCGTGCTTGGGTTTCGTTGAAGGCATGGGTTTTAGTAAGATTAGAAGGAAGGAATAGTGGAGTAAAGGAAGCTCTATGGATTTTGGGACACGGCCCTTGCAGTTACCGGGTTTTGGTTTGTATGGATATAGATGAGTGGTGTACTAGGGTTTAGAAAATTCATTAAGGGGTTTCGCTGCCAAAGGAATGGGGCATTTGGGTTTAGGTCAGAACATGACTTAGCTTCGAATACAACATTGTTGTGATTTGGTTCCCCACCTTGAGCAAGGGGATGAAGGAGACTTAGAGACCAAATGAGCCGAGTGGGTTTGTACGATGGTTGATGCCAGCAAACATGGAGAACCCTCATAGAGGTTAATCTGGTGGGAAGGGTTTCGAGATGGCCACTAGGGTGATGTTAGGGTTTTGGATAGGGATTTTAGGATTTCAAATATGAAAAACTATCACCAAGGGATAGAGAAGAACTCACATCGGCGTTGAGAGAAATTTTTCCACACAAACTTTAACAAGTTCGAACTAATATTCCCACTTTATGATGAATTTTTTGGACCACCTTGTTATTGAAAGCTACACAAATAACATGATATATCTTCATTCGGATTTAATTCATGGTAATATATTATGATGAGCAATTGCATATTATCATTTTTTAATCTCAAAGATGCACATCAAATCATCCAAATGGTGGCCGAGTCACTTAAAAGCATTAATGATAATAATATATAACTCATATGAATGAAATCACTTGCATAATCATGATCATGCTACATCGTTGCTCAAAAATATAAAATTAGTACATAATAAAAGAAGAAACTAAAATATAAATTAAACCCAAGTATCTTGAATTAGAGAAAAATAATTCTATCACCACTTTTATTATCTCTTCAAAATACTTGAAAAACTCTCAAAACAATGAAAACCATCTAAAATTAAAAACTTGATTGTCTCTCGTAACTCCCAATGTTATCTTATTTATAAGATATATTCAAGAATCCTAATACAAGGCAATTGCTTATTTTTTTCCCGCATAAAATCAGGATATAAATTGCGTTATCCTCATTTGATATCCATTTTCCAACACTTCCGATTTGACTTCTTAACTCCGGGAATCTTTCTTTACTTCCTTTTGCCATTTTTTTCTTTATTTTCTTCATATCTCATTATGATGCATAAAGAAGGAAAATTCAAATAAATAAAAGAAATCCAAATATTTTCTCATAGATATTGCATTATTTGTTGCCTAAAATAAGTAAAATAACTCTATTTTTATGTAGTTATTTGTTATTGAAAATTTATTTGGTCAATTCATTACAATGATTCTGTCGTCAGACTAGGTCTTTTAAGCGATTATTGTGGGAATTTGAACACCAAGCTCCCACGCCTCAGTCGTTAGTGTTGGAGCCCAAGTCCATGAGACAAAACCTAAGTACTCAGCTCCCATGTTCAAATCCCTAGTGGTTGGGTCCAAGACACCCAAACCTTTACGATCAAGAGCCCAACACCTGGGCTTGTGAATCTAGGCGGTTGGCCCAAGTTCCTTAAGGTCAGGGCCAATCCCGAACACTCAACCAACAGGTAGGTATAGCATTTGCATCATTTGTATTACACGAATAGCACAAAGTCTTTTTTCGGAAAATAAAAGTAAGTTTTTCTTACAAAACGATGCCAAAAAAGTAAGTTGATTGGGTCTTCTTGGAGAGAGTTTTGTTGGCGTTTGGATTTCCTATTTTTGTCACTCAGCTTATTATGATTCGTGTTCGCACTCCCAAATTCTATATTGCCCTAAATGGAGAGCTCCATGGGTTCTTTGCGAGCGGTCATGGTCTTCGCCAAGGTGATCACATCTCTCCCTATTTATTTACTTTGGTTATGGAGGTCTTGATGTGAATCATTGCGGAAAGATCATTCTTCGAAGGCCTGGATGGTGTGAATTGCAAACCTCGACCTCCAATCAAACTTGTGATTGGCAACCTCAATATGAACGTGATTTGTTGACAAACGCGTGTCAACCGACCAACGTTATAGGTGCCACAAGCGAAAGAATTCGTTATCTTGCTCGATAAGTTGAATCGACCGTCATAATGGAACCTTGATAAGGTCAAGTCCTCAAAAGAATAGTAGAAGAGAATCTTTCAACCTTTTTCCTCCAAAAAAAAAAAATCTCCTAAAGAAATTCAGTCAATTTTTATTATAGGCCTTCTAGCCGCCGCACAAACTCTAAAACCAAATTTAGAAATCTAATACATCATATCATATTCTAGAATATACCTAAATAAGAAGATATATATATGCCTTGGTCAAATATTTGATGACCAAATAATCAAATTGCGCCAAGATTTTCAAGATTCTTCAAGATTTGATCCAAGGTCATTTCTACGCCGAAGATCACGAACCATGACGCCAACGGCTTGCTTGAATTGCTTGGCCCACACTCGAGTAATTGAACCAATATGAATAGATAATGGGTCTCTAGCATCACCTCTTCGATATGACTCGATATCCACATAAGGTCCTTTCAGGGATCCTTCTTAGAGCTCGTTGAAACCGGAGTTTAAGTTTTTCTGGAGATGCAGACCAACAAGGCTTTCGCACTTATTTTTTGCAAATGATGTTTTCCTGTTTTGTGAGGTTGATATCTTTACTGTAGCTCTCCTTAAAGAAGGCCTCCAAACCTTCTCGGGTTGGAGTGGTTTATTTCCTAATCCAAGCAAAAGTGAGATCTTCTTGGCCGAAGGTTTGCCTTCTTTAAGGAATCATATTCTCCTTGACCTTGGCTTCCAGGAAGGTAACCTGCCGGTGCGTCATCTAGGGGTTCCAATTATTACTTCAAGGCTTAGTAAGGCGGATTGTTGCACTCTTGTCAACCGCATAACAACGAGGAGTTCAATCTTGGACACAACACTTCCTCTTCTTTACTGGTCGTCTTTAATTTATCAGGTCAGTCCTTCATGCTATCCAAGCCTATTGGGCGAGTGTATTTATTTTACCTATAGTTATGTTAGACCAAATTGAGAAAATCCTTAGGCAATTCCTATGGAAAAGCTCGGATTTGGGGAGGGGAGGTGCCAAGGTAGCCCGGGATGATGTTTGCCTCCCAAAAGTGGAGGGAGATCTTAGTATTAGGAGGCTTTGAGATTGCAATAGGGCTTTCATGCTAAAGCACATTTGGCTCCTGTTTACAGATAAGGAGGGATTGTGGTGTAGGTGGATTCATTCCACCTTTTTAAAAAATAGGAACTTTTGGGTTGCTAAGAAACCGACCTTCTATTCTTGGGCATGGAAGAAGATCTTAAGTTTCAGGAGGGAGGTTTGGGACACCTTCTATTGGAGGATCAGGGGATGGCCAATTAGTATCACTTTGGTTTGATAACTGGCATCCTAAGGGTCCTCTGAACTTAAGATTCACTTATTTATAGCTTTGGGCTCTCTATGTAGGCTATAGTGGTTGATTTTATTTTATTTTATTTTTTTTTTTTCTGAAGCGAGGCAATCTCTCCCAAATCTTTGGAGGTGCTATAGTTGTGGGGGGATCCCTCCCAAATCTTTCTCAAGATCTAAACTGCTTTTGTTGGAGGGAGGACCCGATGGCTTGGTTCTCGCTGGCGTTGGCATGAGAGGCCATTAGGTGGAAGAGGAGTTGTGTCCTTTGGCATGCATTTATTTGGAACAATGCAGTCACTCCTTGGTACCAGTTAAACCTCTGGATTATGGCTAAGAGCAGACTTCTCACTCAAGCTCTCTTATTGTCATATGATAGAATTGACAGTGGTTCATGTGCTTTTTGTAATGAGATGCTTGATTCCATGACCATTTGTTTTTTGGATGTCGTGTCATAGTTGGTATTGCTTTCTTTTGGGCGGCCAGATGCAATTTGCCTTTGGCGCAGTAGGTCTTGGAGGGAGAATCTCCGTTGGGCCACCACCCTTTTTATGGGTAAGGATTTCTACAAGTGCATTGCTCACTTCTCCTTTGTTGTCTTATGTCACATTATCTAGAGGAACATGAACAACATCCTTTTTAGGACCAGTCTCTTACTATTCCGGCTTTGAAGAACCACATGTTTAAAGTGGTCAAAGATAAAAAGTTATCACCTTCAGAAACGTTGATAATAATTTCAGGAAAAAAGGTTGTAGTGGAGCTAGGGCTTTGACCCAATTATTTATCTGGGGATCCTTAACCCTACCGTGCCATTGCTTGGAGTTTTCTTCTAAGTTGTGGTGATCTCCCTCCTCCTTTGAGGAGTTTGTGTTCTAGTAGTCAGTTGTTCATGCCGTGCTTATCTTTTGTTAGCTTGGCTTCCTTATTTTAGTTGCCATGTTTTATTGTTTTTACATTTTGACATCCGTTCCCTTATTATATCTTCTCATCTTTGAGTATATTTTTGATGTCATGATCTTATGTACATTTGACATTTCCTCTTTATATTTATTACCATTTACAAAAAAAAAAAATGATCATTAAAAAATCACTTTCGAGAAAATATATTTTTTCGAAAACGCGACATTTTTAGGCAAAGGAACGAACCCTAAATGAAAACAAATGTGTAGGTTCCCCGTACCGTCATTTAGAGATGGGAGAGAACAACGCAAAGCATAACATCAAAACCGAAAAGGGCAAAAAAAAAAAAAACACAACATGGAACTGATGAGAGTACTATATAAAGTTATAAACTCACTCACGAAAACCCAACAGCTCGCAGTTTTCTGCCCCAGAGCCACCTCCCGGTCTCCCTCCTGCTCTCTCTCTCTCTCTCTCTCTCTCTCTCTCTCTCTTTCTAGAGCAGACCTCAAAACCCTCCTCCCTCCTCTCTCCTCCGATGGACGATGACGACGAGTTCGGAGATCTCTACACCGACGTCCTCAAGCCCTTCGCCCCCTCCTCCGCCGCCGCCGCCGAACCCCCGCTCCCCCTCGCCGCCCCATCGATCTCAACCTTAAAACCGCCTTCGCCGCCGCCGCCGGTGACGATGCCGGGGAGGACGAGGACGATGACGACGCCGCGAGCCTCTTCGGAGCTCGGCGCCGCGACGATCCTCCTCCTCCTCCTCCCCCTAATAAAGCCCTATCTCTCAGCCTCAATTCCGTCAGGAACGAATCGGCCGGGAGCGGCGATTCGGATCTGCCGGCTAGGGTTTTGGATCCCCCGGTGGAGAAATTGGACGCCCAGAGAGGGGCGGGCGGTGGGAAGGAGAGCGGGGATTTGGATTCGGTGGATGCGGACGTTAAGTTCGATATCGAGGAGAACCACGAGCACGGGATGGACCCGGTGATTCCCGGGCTGTCAGGGCCGCCGGAGCCGAGCGGAGGTCGGGATGGCAACGGGGGCGATGATTGGGACAGCGACAGCGAGGATGATTTGCAGATAGTGTTGAACGATAACGCGGCTCATCATGGTCCCGTGGGAACCGTTGGCGATGCAGCCGGGGAGGAGGAGGACGACGACGAAGATGGGGATCCGCTCGTGATCGTGGCCGACGGAGACCCGACCCAGCCGCTGGTCGAGCAGGAATGGGGCGAAGACACGGCTGAGGCAGGGCCTGAGGGAGAGAGGAAGGAAGGCGGCGGCAGCAGTGAGCTAGCGAAGGCGAATGGAGGAGTGGGTGTGGCGCCCAAAATTGGGTACAGCAATCTGGGTTATCATCCATTTCATTCTCAGTTTAAGGTCAGTGGTGTTATATGTGGAAGTCTATGCAGTAATTGTATATGGGGGGTTGTGTTTGTGCTTAACCCCTCTGTGAGAATTTCATGCAGTTTCTTCTTTTGTAACTGTTACGAACTGCAAATATTGCTCTATTCAGCTAATGAAATTGGAATTTTCTTTCTTTGCGTGGGTTTTTAGTTCTACCTATGTATGCTAGTTGTCTCTTTTGTCTTTGGCAACATTTGACGCAGTTTAAGAACAAATGTGCGAAAGCAGCTAGCTGCGAGGATTGAGTGCCTGATGATCCTTTGAAGTGCTTGCAAAATGCTGGAGGTAGTTCCAAAGGACAAAGGAGACAGTTGCTCTGAGATCATCTAAATGATTTGTCTGGCATCAACGCTAAAAGTTTTCCTAAGCTTCTTGAACGTGAAACATTCAATGACGTGGACCTTTCTCTTTGCCCGATTTCTTGCAGCCCACTTTAAATTTGAAATAAAGAAGCTTTGCGGTAGTTGTTATATTACTGCTAGATCAGTATCAAACTGGTGACGAATCTCCGGTAACTTGTTTCTGAATAAGCGATCTTTTTTGAAAGTTAACTCAAAAACGCTCAGTCATTAAAAATTCTTTCTCATGCAGCCTACCTCAGGCTCTATACACTAGGCAAAGAATTTTTGATCAATCCGGAACCTGTTGTGGATGAGAATAATTTTCAGCAAAGACGCTAGTAACGTTTTGCTGTTGTCATTATCATCCTCGCGTGGCACCTGCGAGTATACCAAGCATTTTCAGATTATTCAGTATGCGCATATAGGATCATTAAAACTCTTTCTGGATTTAACAATTAGTACGTTTAAACTACCATATCCTGATTTTGGGTTGTAGGATAAGAAGATGAAAAGATGATGCAAAATTCTAATGGTAGGTTTCATTTAGGGTAAAAACTTGTGCATGGGGTAAGAGCCTTAAGCACCATACCTGGTACCTGAAAATGTAGTACCAAGAATGCTCTCAAGCTTTCATGACTGGACAACTTGGTCTCTGTAACCTTTATGGTTTTCTTACTTGGTAACTTTCCTCTTCCACTGTCAAATATGCAGTGAGGTCTAGATAAAAAATTTTGGAAGCCACTTTCCAGTAGATATTCTGCATCACTGAGAAAAATCTCATCTTTTTGGGAGAAATGATACAAGTTATTGGTTGAAAGTTGGGAACTTTAACAGATAATAGCATGTCATTCGAGTTGCATGAGAGGTCCTGGTTAACTTACTAAGTCTGAATTGAAAACTCTATTTCCCTATAACCCAGTAGAGCATGTATCACATTATGCATTTAACCTTCTTGAGCAATTGTTCTGCTTAGCGTTGTTAGATTCAATATGGTTCAGTTCCTAATTGCCATCAGAAATATTTCATATATAGGTTCCTGCAGATTTTTAGCTGGACAGACTTTTTTTTTTTTTTTCCTATTTTCCGCTCTTTTGCTTTAACTCGAGCCTCATGATAAGCTGTTGCTTCTCCACAATAACGATCTAGATGCCATGATGGCTGGCCTCCTGTCCAACTAGTAAGGACTGATAATTTATATTCAAGTGAAAATACTGTTTAGATTAGAGGTTCTATGAAAACATGGCACATGGAAATAGTATATGGTTGCTGTTAGATATGTCTTTGAGGTGGTTGAACCTGTTTGTTGTCATCTTTGTCAGACAAATCTTTTTTCACAGTTAACATATCAAGCTTGTGTGCTGGATCATAGAATTTGGTCGTTTAGTACTTTTCATTCTTCCTTATATTCTACACAAGGTTGAATTCGTGCTGGCTGATGAACTTCTATGGTGTCTTGCCTGGTCAACATGACTGGAGAATTAGCAATTATATTTGTCATATTAATGTTTTTTATGATTCTCCCAGCATGATGTTGACGGGATGTATATAGCAGTTTGCCTTCATCTTTGTCAATTATATTGTGCCATATCAGTGTTGTTGTTCTTTGGTTTCTTGGCCTTTTGTGCTTTCTGGGGGAGTGTTACTTAAAGTCATTCACTCATGCGCTAGCCCTTTTCTTCGGGTTTGGTGCTTGTTCATTGACCTCATTCTCTGTTTCTTTGTACTTGTAGTATGTCAGACCCGGTGCTTCACCTATGCCTGGATCAAGTGTTGCTGCTCCAGTTGGAGCACCAGGTCAAGTTCGTCCGCCTGTCAACATGGGTCCTTTAGCTGGTCGTGGTAGAGGTGATTGGCGGCTTGCGGGGATGAAGGGTGCTTCATCCTTGCAGAAAAATTTTCACCCAGGATCAACTCCTTGGGGTTCTGGACGAGGTTATGGGGGTGGACTGGAATTTTCACTTCCATCACACAAGTAATCTCTCTTCTCCAGTATCGATACCTGCAAACGATTCCAGTAGCTATTATACAGGCTTTTTCCATATGTTGTTGCTATTCTCTTCTTATGCCTTTTTTTATTTTTTTGTTTTCATATTATGTTACCTATGAAAGTTAAAGTTGTCAGTTGATGTATCACAGAGTAATATATTATATTTCGCAATAATTTTTTAATGGAGGTGGCATTTTTGATTTTGCAAAATGTTTGCTTTCTCATGTGCAGCCTTTGATCTGTGATGTGCTCCTTCTCTATTAACATGTTTGTTAGAGAACTAGATTAATAAGTCCTGCAACAATTTTCTTCCCCTTGTTCATTCCCTAATGGTGATTCCTAATTGGTTCTTGCATTTATGGTGGTCCCTGATTTAATACCAGGTGCTTGAATTTTGTGCATACCAGCTTCTGCTTTCCTTTGATGCTTTACTTAGTGCCTGTGCATTACTTGCATCATTGATAAAGCAAAAACGCTACTATGTGCCAACCGTGTGCCAACCATTCCAATTCACACTAACATGCTCATATTTTGTTTTCCAAGTTTTTGGGCAATTTGACTTTATTGCTGGATGTACTCCTTTCAAGATTTATGACTATAGAATACAAACTTGTGTTTCCTGTATGGCAAGATTGCTTGGATTCTTATTGAACTCATAAAGCTCTTCATAATACTGTGAACAACTTCAGGACTATTTTTGAGGTCGATATTGATAGTTTTGAGGAAAAACCGTGGAGGTACCCTGGTGTTGATAGTACAGACTTTTTCAACTTTGGTCTGAATGAGGAGAGCTGGAAGGAATATTGCAAGCAGCTGGTAAATATGAACCTTGAATCAGTTGTGAGTAGATGAATGGATTTATGACTCTAGTTAAATATCATGTAGGAGACTCTGCGACTTGAATCTACCATGCAAAGCAGAATTCATGTTTATGAGAGCGGTCGAAAAAAGCAGGTAATGCAGGGTTTGTAAATCTTCTTACTGGGTAATTTTGCAATTTTAAAAAAGTTTCATTGCAATGATCTGCCTTGTATATACATAGTTCGAATGCATTTGGAAATTGGATCTTCATAAATTTTGCTTCTTACCTTTATAGGAGTTTGATCCCGATTTGCCTCCAGAACTGGCAGCAGCATCAGGAATTGATATTACAGCTGAAAATGCGACTAATGGGAAGTTGGATGCTGGACAAAGAGATATTAAAGCATCTGCTCATGTGCGGCCACCATTAGTATGTCTCTGCTTTTGAACTTATTCTTAAGCTTGCATTCTTTTAGGCCATCATCTTATTGCTGAACTTTCTGGCTCCAGGAGTCATGAGAACTCTCGATCTTGATTTCCATTGTACTTCAGAAATCAGCACAGTCTAGTTTGGAGATCCCACTACCTCAATTAACCTTTTTTTAACCCCACTGCATCTTTAATCTCACTTTCATCAATGGCGCATTTGTTTACTTATACAAATGAATTATAAGAGTCGTAGAGTCCTTTTCTTGTTTGAGGCCTTATTCTATTGGAGCAGTCATGATAGGAAGTAAAAAAGATATTTTAATGCATGAAGCCTTAGCGCTTGAACAAGTTAATCTTAACTAATGAGTTATCAGATATCCTTCACATCCTTCACAACTATCCTACCTTCTAGATTCTTTGTCTTGCAACTAAGCTCTTTTCTTGGATCTTTAGCTCCTTTCGTATGTGGGTTTTGTACCTCCTTTTGTCCTATCTCATTCTGCAATATGTTTATTGCTAGATATCCTCAGGTGAAATTAGCTTTTATCATTGATTAGGTATTCAATGTCTGTATTTGAGATGTATAATGTTATTAAAGCTGATCAAATATAATAAATAACTGAATTTCTTGTTAATGCCACCATCAACACTACCTAATGACCATGCTCTTGAACTTAACTTATTTCTCATCCAGCCAACTGGGCGAGCAATTCAGGTCGAAAGTGGTTATGGTGAACGCCTTCCATCCATTGATACCCGACCTCCACGAATTCGTGATTCCGATGCAATTATTGAGGTACAAATATCTGTTGGTGAAGTTTTATGTTGATCTTGCTCATACATAGTCCTCATATTTTTTATGGGTTCTTTCATGAATTTGGATATACAGATTGTGTGCCAGGATTCTGTCGATGATGATTCCTCTACTGAAAATGGGCTCGCAGACAGAGTGGATAATAATGATCCTACAAGTGAGGAGCTTAGAGTAGCAGAAAAGGCAGAGGATCGTGTTGCTCGGGAAGAAGCTGAATCTTTTGACCGTTTCTCTGAAACTTATAGCGACCAAAATAGAGAGGTGGTCGAAAAAGCTCAATTGGTTGAATCTGGTCAGGATGATCTTCCTGAAGGAGAAGAAAGTTCACCCTCACGTCGCGAAGGATCAATTCAACATCATCCATCTTCTAAAGAACAGACTTCTGGATATACCAGTAGGAAGGCTGCCATCACTCATAATGAGCGGTATAAATCTTTTATGATAGTCAAGGATAAGAATTAATTGACCTTCGTTACTATTATACACAAAATGGAAACTGGTGAAATGACAAAACTTAATCAAATTGCCTGAAACAAAAAATTTCAAGTCAGTGGAATTTTGGACTGTCAAAGAATAAATATTTGGGCCCAAATCAACACTGGATTTTCAGTTCAGTTTGGACCATGGAGGCAAGAAATGGGGCAGGCTCAAATAGAATTATATTGCATATGTTTAAATATAACTTGTTTACCACTCCTCTTTTAGGCAATTAGGAGGAGGGAGAAGGTGAGCTTTGAACTTTGGACCTCGTTTCTTTGGGAGTGGACCATCATTGGTGCTTATTAGTTTCTAAGGCGTGTTTGTTTATGATTGATCAAAAGCGAAAGGCAACTTTTATCTTTCCCACCAAAAAAAAAAGTATTGTTCAAATTTCAAAAAATTACAAAAAGCATGTGAATACGTGTCAATAGTTGTATGTTGCGAAAGCTTAAGGTATCTAGTGTTAAGAAAGATCAAAGTACATGCCCTGTAATATTTAGATTAACTAAAAAGTAAAAAGGGGAAGTGAATCCATATGAAGCCCTAATTTTTCTTGAGCATGAAATCAGAAATTATAATATTTCCTGTAAGTAATGACACTCTAGGCCTATGCTTTTGATATTCTGGGCATATACAGTCGTTTATACAGGTATACATGAGGAGGAATGAGGATGTGAATTATGCCTGTGACTCTGTAATGTTTTACCAGCTTCTCTATAAACTTTTTGCTAGAGTATGTTGTGTGAACAGGTTACATTGCTGTTTGGTCAAAGATTCTATTGTTCTTACACTTGACCAATTTAGCAGCAGTTTATCACCCAATTTATACATACAAATCTTTCTTTGTTTATACAGGCATACACGCGACCAGTCCCCAAATGTGTCTCCTAATCACAGTACAGAGGAGGAGAAAAAGACATTTGAAAATCAGGGGCCACAGATGGTTGATAGTGTGGAGAGTGAAGAAGCTCTTAATGTGTCCAGCATGGATCACAAAGATGCACTTGCGGGTAAGTCCTTGCCCGGTGACAGAAGCTCTGAGCTGGAGAGAAATGAAGTACCTTCAGATGCGAGCAAGGCTGGTGAAAAGTTGCTTCATCCTAGAAGGAAAGACAAATTTAATTCGAGGGGTGAGCAAGTTGCTCTCGATGAATTTGATGAAGGGGAGGATTTTAGAGCTGCAAGAAGTAGTGAAAATAGCAAAGCAAGATCAGGAAGCAGCAGAGATAGTCAGAAGTGGCGTGATAGTACAGAGGAGGAAGTTGTGCAAGCTGGTCTTCCCACCCATATGGGAGATTCAAGGAGGCACCTTGATGAAAATGAGCACAAGTTTCGAAGAAAAGATCATGATAGGAGACAAGAAACGGAAAAAAGCCGAACAGTTGTAAAAGATAAAGTGGATCCTTATAGAGATAGGGATCCTAGTTCGGTTCATAATTTGCCCGTGAAGTCTGATAATTTTGACAGGCGAAAGGAGAGGGAGTACTCTGATGGAGCAAGGAGACTGAGAGATGATGAGCCTAGTTCCAGAAGGCTCAGACTTGAAGATTCCAGAAGGAGGGAGCGTAGTGATGAAGTAGGTTCCAGACACAGGAGCAGGGGTCGAGAAACTGAGAGGAACGACAAAGAGGAATATCACTCATCCAAAAAACAGCTGGACAATGGCATGCACAAAGTTAACTATGACAAGGAAGTAGCTTTACGAGGCAGGGAAAGAGATGATTCTTTAAGGAGCAGATATGAAGCTGCAGATGAGTATCGTGGCAAGAGGAAAAAGGTAGATGAATATTTTCCGCGAGAGCGGGACCACATTGACAAAGAAGAAATTCTGCGTGAGCAAAGAGATAATTCTGGTCGCCGAAAGCGAGACAGGGATGACAACAATGATCAGAGGCAGAGAGAGGACCAGTCTAGAGTTAGAGATAGTGTGGATGATCACCACTCTTCTAGACATAAGGATGAGAGCTGGTCGCATAGGGAAAAGATTGAGAAGCCGAGGGGTAGAGAAGAATGGCATAAAGCCAAGCAAGGTCATGAAGAAAACCGTTTAAAAAGGGAAAGAGAAGAAGAAAGGGCTACTATAAGGGGTGGACGTGGAGGAGAGGAGAAAACATGGGCTGGCCAAGATAGGCCGAGGGATGATCGTAGAGCTTCGGGTAGAGATTACCAGTTTAAAGACACAGCTCGACAGAATGAAGATGCTAAGAGGAGGGAACATCAAGAAGATGAAAGTTTCTTGCAGTATCGTGGTCATGAGGAGATCCATGCACGTGGTAATCAGAACAAGAATGAAGAAAAACGATCCAGATTTGAGAAATCAAGCACTCGAAATGAAAAACCTGCCAATGTTTCAGATAATCAAAGGATGCATGAGAAAAAACACAGCCATAGGAAGAACAAGGAACCTGAGGGAGGCGATCACCATACTTCCAAGAGAAATCAGGACGATCATGTTAGTAAAATGGTATGTTCTAGATTCTAGACAGTCTTAACTCAGATTAGGGATTGTACAATCTCAATTATCAAGGATGACTTTTCTGCCTAATAATAACTAAATGATACTAGTTCTTTTCAGTTTTCACTCGATATTGTCGGTGGCTCTGCTCGTATGGAGTTTTGAACCTCAGACCTATGACATATCCCCATTCCACCTGACTCCTTAGCTGTTACTTAGGGTCTGCATGAGCTTGAGTGCTCCTCAATGAATGCATCATGGGTAGACTCTATGAAGAGGGAGATGTTTCCTGGAGAGCATATGATGTCTTTCAGGATTTCTCATCTTTTCCTTAGTCTAATTCTTTGTCACCATCGTCCTTTTCTTTCTCTGGGGGAGTGGGCTGCTGCTTCTGTTCTTAGTTCCCACAGATGTTTAAGTTTTTCTGTATATAAAAAGTCGATGTGTACATATTTTTCTTATATATATATATATATATGCATACATACCCACGTGGGGAGGGGGGAGGACGTGGACTGGTTTTTTACATTTTCCAACAATCCTTCTTCTGCCTGTTCTTCCTTTCTCTTTCTATATTTTCTTCTTATTCCTTTCCTTTCTGTTGGAAATGTATCCCTGAGAAGTGAAAATTGTCACCTAAATAATCAAATGCCATCTAGCTGGGCTCGGCACCTCAAAAATCAATGGGATATAAAGAAACAGTCAGCTTAATATAATGATATGGTGTTGCTTCAGGTATCCACTAGTTGTGAAGAAGATCAAAATCAAGGAAACATGTAATTATATTGTAAAACTCGATATCTAGATGAGTTTCATGTGAAAGAAATTTATCCATTGCTTCCTTTTGTTCTCCTACTCTCTACTCTGTTTTTCTTGTCATTATGCACCTTGTCTTGCCGTTAACATGTTGAGTGTCTTAGGTAATTTTCTTTGTTCTATCAGCTGCCAAATGCTTTGGGGTACTAAAGATAGAATATTGTCACTCTGCAAGTGTAATTTTGTCCTTACAAATAGATTGTGGGTTTATGACTTACACCCTGGTAAACTCAGATTACTGCTTTGTTGGTGTATCTTGTAAATCCTGCATGATTCTCTTTCTTATTGATACTTGATTACTTCTAAGTGTGTTCATAATCATGGATGAAAGTTCATTCTAACCTGTAAGAAGTCGCAAAGATTTGGGTATCAGTTCAGCTGCAATTGGTTCTTCTGTTCCTTGTTCCACCTGACTGGTTGATCATTAGCAGACCCTGGTAAAAGTCGAGCTCGGTTTTCATGATTGTCATTCCTTCATTTAGGGCTCTAAGGGTTTGGCTGAGCAGGGCACTGCTGATCCTGGAAATGTGCGACAGTTTCATCCTTCAAGAGAAATGAGAGAAGATATGTCATCGGAGGATGAACAATCAGAATCCAGAAGAGGACGCTCCAAGTTGGAACGCTGGACAAGCCATACAGAGAGGGATTACAGTATCAATAGCAAGTCATCGTCTTCCTTGAGATTTAAGGAGGTTGCAAGGAGCAACAACAATATTGTATCTTCTGAGGCCAGCAAACTTCCTGAATCTGTTAAGGCTTCTGAGGAAGTTGACAAGCACCATTTCGTGGCCGAGGATAAAGATTCAGGTGATGTGGAGAAGAAGGATGCTGATACAAAGCCATTAAATGATCGTCATTTAGATACAGTGGAGAAGTTGAAGAAGCGCAGTGAGCGATTCAAGCTTCCTATGCCCGGTGGAAAAGAAGCCTTGCCAATAAAGAAGACGGAGAGTGAAGCACCACTCTCCACCAAAGGTGAGACTCCTGTGGATCCAGAGATCAAGCAAGAGCGCCCAGCTCGCAAGAGGAGGTGGACCAGTAACTAAATTTGTTAACAGAGAGATTCCGCATATTTATGCGTACTGCCTTTCTTGTTGCGGGGGAAGTACTGCTCGCCTGATTCTTTGTTATAAGACCCTGAAGGTCATAGCATCCCTTGCAGCAATAAATTGGCTTCTCCATGACTTCTAGGGTAGCTGTGCTCCATTTATCTACTCTTATAACCATGCCAGCCATCATATACATTTAGTTTGTTGTATATACAGAGAATGTAACATTGAAACTATATATGATGGTGGCATGTAATTGCTATGCTTCTAGAAGCATTTTGCGTCTCTTATTGAGGATGACGAGGATGTTGCGGGCCTCATTGACAATGCCTCGTGGTGACCCATATGGAGTTGGATGCAGCTGCCACTGGTTGTGTTGGAGGAAAGAAATTGACTTATCGGTGGCATCTGGAAAATGTGTTGTCTTGGAGCAACTGGAGGCAATGAAGCCATCTTGCAGCAAACACAGATCAAGGTAGAAATCTTCAGATCACACCAGCATGGGAGTAGACGATTCATGCAGATGGATGTCGGCCAATCATACACTTTTTCTATTACAGTTCGCGTATCGTTATGAGCATATTAAACATTTTCCCTCCCCTTTCTTTGAGTTGTCTAGGATTGCGAAAGAAATGAATTTTGAGAAGTGAGAGATCGACAAGTTCATTGTTAGCAGAGTTCCTCCATGTTCTTGTTGATCTAAATGTTAGCGGAAGCTGACAGCAAGATAAATGTTGGCTGTCTCTTGCTCAAGAAAGGGAGGGTTGCATTCCCTGTTTCTTGCTTTTTGGAATTGAAAATACGATTCCGCTTTGGCCCCTTCCACATTTTTGTTCTTGGTACTTCTATGAAAGCTAGTAAAAATAGGATGACTTTTGGCTGCAATTTCTTCATGCCGAGTTATGACCGATCCATTTTGCTAGTCTTCAGCACATGGGGTTAGTTTGTCTCTGGTACAATGAGCACCATACATCATGTAAGTGATGTATCTTGTCCAATTCCATCCTGACTTCTAAAAGATTGAAGGTCTCTTTCATAATGAAATTGAACAGGATTTCCTCTGAAAGGCTCGAGGTACTTTTCTTCCGGAGTGTCGGTCGAGCGCCGAACGCTCTTAAAAAGCAGCCCTTTGAGGGTAAAGGCTCGATGTGGATATAAGTGTAGAAGCCATGACCAAATGAGGACATCCTTAAGTTTCGCATCTTGGCAAAACCCCGGTTGAGCACAACTCTTTGCTTTTGAAGATAGTTACAAATTGTACACCTTTAGGCTATGTTTGACCGTCGAAATAAAATTCAGGATATGATATGATTTATCTTATCTTACATTTGGTGCTCACTAGTCGAATATAAGAGGGATATAGACAAGATAAAATTATTCCATGGAGGAGGTGGAAGAAAGGTATATGATTTTTAATGTCCATAATAAGAAAGTTATTTTTTCCTAATAACAAACTTATTAAATTAACAAAAATGAAATTATATTTCAATATAAATAATATTTGAATTCTAATTGAAGAAATTAAAAATTAATTTTTTTTAATTTATCCTATTTTAATTTATATATTCAACTTTAATTCTATCTTACAATAAACATTCAATCAATAAATCAAATATTTATATTTATTATATATTTTAGGTATTTTTGTATTTCAGGTATGTTAGTACATTTTACTATTTGATAAAATTTTATTAAAAAATGATGAAAGGGGAAAAAAGAAATAATAAAGAAAATAATATAAAAAAGAGGAAAAATAAAATAAAAATAAATTAAGAAATAGTGTTACGAGAGATTTTCAACATCTCCGTTTATGAACATTTATGTTCATTTATAATGATATGCCATTTATATATTTAAAAAAAAGTATACATGATATGATATGAATATATCGACTTTAATACTACAATTCACCAAACAATGGATATAATATAAAAAAATCTCAAGATTTCATATCTTATCCTATCCAATCATATCCTGATTAAAAATCCAGACAACCAAACGTAGCTTTAACGTGAAAAAATGAAGGTTGTGTTCAGCAGTCGGGATAAAATTCAAAATAAAATTTATCTTATCCTACGTTTAATATCTACTTAAGGCAGGATAAAATCGAATATAAGGAGGAGATATAGACGAATAAAATTATTTTATGGGAGAGATGGGATAAAGGTAAGTAGGATTTTTAACATCATAATAACAAAAAATATATTTATCTTGAATAACAATCTTCTTAAATTAACAAAAATCAAAATTATATTTCAATATAAATAATATTTAAATTCTAATATAAAAAATTAAAATAAAAATTTAGTTTTTTTATTTAATCTCATTTTTATTTATATATTCAAAGTTTATTTTATTTTTATCAAACTTCAATATATAAAAATAAACATATATTTATATTTATTACATATTTTATGTATATTAGTATAGTTTATTATTTAATAAGATTTTATTAGAGAATGATGAAAGGGGAAGAAAGAAATTAAAAAAGATAAATTTAAAAAAGAGATAAAAAAATAAAAATAAAAGTAAAAGTAAATAAAAGGTGTTGCAAGAGATTTTTACCGTCTTCATTTGTAAACTTTTTGTTTATTTATATTAATATGCTCTTTATACTAAATAATATCACGTGAATATCTCCAACTTTATTACTATAATTATTTTATATAATATTTTATTCAATTTTACTTTGATTAGAAATTCGGATGACTAAAATAAAAAAAAAAAAAAAAAAAGTATTAGTTGGGTATTACAAGTGGAGACGATGGGGTGTCACATCCGGAGATCAGAAGTTGGTCGTTGAATGAATACCCAATTATGTTCATATAGCTTCACCACCGGCAAATTTCTCTCTCTTGAAGATTTCTGCGCTTGTTAATGGCGTCATCGGGTTAAAGCTAGGACCTTTGACCCCATTCTTCTTCTCTTTTCTCTTTCCACCGTAGAGGAGAGGATACAATTCTATGCAAGATGATCCTATAACGTACTAGATTTGCAGGTCATTCTCTTTTCCTCTTGTTCTTTTTCTTCTCGGTGTTGACTTCTTGTACTCTGCGAAAGCTTTCGTTTTTCTTCGTTAAATTACAACTTATTTGCTCAGGAGCAAAATATTAGTTAAAGGGTCTCTACGAGGACACCTTTTTCAGACCTAGTGCTCCTGGGATGAGTTTTGCGAATTGTGCACACCAGCTGTTTGTGAGTTTGTCAGAGCCAGAGTTGGACATGAAGGTCCCTTTTTTGAGCAATTGGGTATAATTTGTATGGCTCTTTGGTTTTTACTTTTTTGTCTTTTACGTCTTTATGGTTGCCTGAGACCGGTGGTACATTTGGGAAGCTCAGGAGCATGTGTTGCATTGCATGTGATATGACAGCCAATAAATTTTGTTGATTTCAAATTCATGCGCAAAGGGCATATTGCTGCTTCTTCAATTCCAAATTTGTAACTCATGGGTAATTTTTTGTTATTTCACTCTGATTGTTCATCATTCAAGAATATTGATTGTTATTTAAAGTCGACAAAGATAATTTCTCCTTTGATCTGTATAGTGGATGATGCTTTTTTGTACCTCATTGGTAGCTGAACCCCTTTTCTTTAAATGTGAAGGTTTGGACCTGGAATTCTAGATTGTAGTATGTCCTTGAGATCGTTATGCATTTGTTTACTTGGTTACTGATTTCTTTGGCGGATGTTTCCAGATGCAGGAGTTGCACTGTTGACATATGTTCACAGACTCGTGTTCTTGCCGATAGTCATTTAACATCTTGCACAGGTGCTTATCTGAATAAAGACTTAGGTTGTTCCTCAACTTCTGCAAGTTCCAAGCCTCATTGGCTGGTCCACATACCTCAATGACCCTCCGAAGACCTCCGTTGCCTCGTCTCCTTCTTGACAATGTTTCTTGCATGAGAAATGCGCAACAGATCTTGCGTCATGTGAATGTCTCTCTTCATGATGGTGGAGCTCTTGTGCTGAGTGGAACCAATGGCTCAGGCAAAAGCACGTTCCTGCGTATGTTAGCAGGGTTTTCTCGTCCTTCTGCTGGTCAGATCCTCTGGAATGGCCACGATGTCACCCAGTCTGGCATTTTCCAACAATACAAGTTGCAGCTCAATTGGCTTTCCCTGAAAGATGCTGTAAAAGAGAAATTTACTGTCCTTGACAATGTTCAGTGGTTTGAATTGCTTGAAGGCAAGCAAGGAAAGTCTCTGCCAGCCCTGGAGCTTATGGGGCTTGGAAGATTGGCAAAAGAGAAAGCGAGAATGCTTTCAATGGGTCAAAGGAAGAAGCTGCAGCTGGCCAGGCTGCTTGCTATTGACCGTCCTATCTGGTTACTTGATGAGCCCTCTGTTGCGTTAGATGATGATGGTGTGAAGTTGCTGGAGTATATAATTGCAGAGCACCGGAAGAAGGGTGGGATAGTAATTGTGGCTACACATCTGCCAATTCAGATTGAGGATGCCATGGTCTTGAGGCTGCCTCCCAGGTTCCCTAGGCGGATGACGTCGGTAGATCTGCTTGGCCGAGCAGATATTTTGTAGTCCTTGTGACAAAAAGCTATTCATTAGATTAGATGATATTGGCATCCAGTATAGCTTTTTGTCAGGATCTTGTTCACATCTGAGATGAACATCATAAGCCTGTTTGTGGTCCCTAGAAGTGCCACATCCCCACTTGTGAAATCTGCTCCTGAAATATGCAAAAATGCACTCTTCGCAGGATTATGGTTTTATAGTTCTATTCCAAGTATTGCCCAGTATGGATTCTACTCGGGAAAATGTGACAACTTCCTTGGGGTCATTCCTTGGGTATTAATTTGACATGAGTTTGATTGAATGTGAGACATGTCGGGAAATGATCATTGTTTCTCTTCGAGCATAAGAAATGCATGGCCAGTTGAGTTTGATTATTCACTAATCCTTGAAGGCTTTTCTGAAATGTTGAATTATTTGAATGGAGCATTCTTACTTTTAGATTACTCTTTAAGCTTTTATATGAGAGTAATTATGTGTCGACTGGGTCTTGAGGCATGTAATGAATTGGAAGACAAAGCAGCATGGGAAGCAAAGTTTGCTTGCACTTTCACTCACTCGCGGAGTCACAGTCCCTCAAAACCCCTCAGAGTCCCATTCATTCACTGATCTTGGATGGTCATTCAATTTTGCATTCACATCTATTTATGAAGCACTTTAGTTACTTCATTGACCGTATATCAGCACAATCATAGCTGCTGATCTGGTGAACGATCTGTGGGAAGTCCTTGCCCTGGGAATGCCCTACAGTGTATTCTACATTATCTATAGAATGGCATGTGGCAGATAGAAACAAGAACAACATGCCCTGGCCTCAAACAAGATAATGCTTTGAACTTGCAAGCAATTAAAATTTTTTTATTCCGTTTTTGGAAGGGAAAGGCATCACCTTTATCCAGAAAGGCATTGCCTTATCGACAGGCTTAGGACAGTGCCGGACATGATCATGTCCAAGTGGGGACAAACTCGAACTTTCTTCAGTTTCTGCACATTGGTTCTGCTTGCACGCCGTTGTATGTGTGCTTCCGTATTATTAAACCAAAAAAAAAAAAAAATAACTCATGCCCTTTTTCCCTTAATAACTTAAACTTTCAGAATAAATTGTTGCTCGCTCAATTTTTCAGCATGTACTAACGAGGGAGATCAATGGTTCCTTTTTTTTCGAATTTCCTTTCATTAGAGGTTTTGAAAAGTATATATGCAAATATAGAAACCGTCAATCTTCAATAATTCACATTTTTAAAACAGTCATTTCGATGAGGTTCAAATTTCGCTGTCATAAAACTAACCTCCGGCAATTTTCCACAGTGCATGTCGCCGTTTCTTTGTGTGACAATGATCAAATTTGGTGCCAGCTGTTTCAGATGTTGACAAGGATATTATTTCATGCAATGGATTCATGGAGTATGTGTCCAACGTCATGTGCATCAGGACAAATGCGTTTCCAACTCTTACCATTAAGGACTATTCCTTGATCACGCCGTGCTTTTGCTGCCATTCAAATCAGCTTGAGAATAGGGAACTAAAGTTCTATTTTTTTTTTTTATTAGACTTGAGATAGAGACACTTTAGTTTAGGAGGAATTATTATCTCTCACATCAATAATATTGAAAGTTTAAAACTATCCTCCAACCACTAAGATTTTTTTATTCCTTTTGTTTTAAAAAATTGGAAGTCATGAAAGTATAATCGAGTTTCAAAATTTACAAAAAAATACGATCAAGTTTTAAAATTTCTCAATTTAGTATAATTGAATCCTTCACCATGTCTAATTAGACTAACATAAAATGCTATTTAGACTCTTTTTTTTTTTATTATTATTATATCTTTTCTATGCAGCATTGACCACACTAAAACATGAAAAATCATTTTACAACGACATTATTTTAGTCCAAATCATAATGTTTTAACCAAAATTAGTTAAAATTTTTAAAATATTTATTTTCAATAAAAACACAAAAAAAAAAAAAAAAAAAAAATTAAGGTTTATGGCAAGGACCCTTGCCATTTTTTCCGTAGATAGAAAAGGGTCGACAAGGATCGCCAAGTCAAGCCTTAACCCAGGACAAGCAAGGAAAATAAAGGGCAAGGATTTTCACCAACGTGTTCCTATGACGGTGGGTGGCGGCAACAAGGGCCCTTGCCCATGCTCTTTTTTCCCCTTCTTATATGTTTTCTTAAAATACCTTTCTTTTTATATATCTTTTCATCTAATTTAATTAAGATCTAGGTTAAAAGATCAAATTTGGACCAAAATGACATTGTTTTAGCATTATCTTCATGTTTTAGCTACATTAGTGCCACTTAAGAAAGAGAGAAATAATAAAAAAAACGCACATCAACATTTTTCATTAATCAAGTTGGACGGAGTTAGCAAAATTACTTGATACACCAATTCAATAAGTTTTAGAATTTGATTACGCTTTTTATATGTTTTATGACTAAATTATACTTTTATGACAAGTTTTAGTATACATGTCTCTTATATTTTTAAAAATGCAAAAATTTTAGTCCTCTAATAAACTTGACAATTAGAGGACCGCAAAGCCATTGTCCTAAATAATTCTTCAAAGCTCACTTGCACCTTAAATAATATAAGGATACTTGAGATTGATTTTTACTTTTTACTTAATCTAGAATTTTGGATACATGCGCTTTGATTTGTTTTAATGGAAAAAGACATTGAAGACCTCAAACTATACCCACTATGACATATTTACCCTCCATCAATGTTTAGTGAATGAGCTTACATTAATCATTTGCTTATATGTATGACGGAAGGCAAACAATGTTAATATGACCCTTGCATGTCTTAAATGAAATAAATATGATGTCATTTTGGTTGGAAAATTATCTAATGGAAATTCGATGGAAGGTAAATGTGACACCGGATATAAGTTTGAATTTTTGATGTCATAAGAAAAAATTTAGAATAAATGCATCATATTTTGCATAACTTACGATTTTTTAGGATTAATGTGTCATATAGTAGATATAATTTGAAATTTTTTGTGACTTTTGTCTTTGTTTCAATCCGAAACAATTGAGACTTTCACGTGGGAAAATTGACACAAGTTTTCTTTATGATATCTTGAAATGTAAATTATTCTTTTGAATGTAAAATAAGGCACCTTTTATTTGCTTGCATATACTTAAATATAGGCAGACACGCCACGGGCAATGGTTCTGCTTTATCTCGTCCCAACAAAAGCATGCTGTCAAATGAACCCAAAAAACGAAAGAAGTCGTTCCATTTTTTACAGCCAAAGAAACCAATCTAACATCTACAGCGCAGCCCAATAATGAAACGTGCAAGAAAGGGGGACCTCTGCTCTCCGAGGGCGACCTGGACAAAAACCCACCATCAAGATGGCGATTTTTTCGTCCTAGGCCTGACAGGAAAGTCCTACAGCATTTTCTTGATTCCCTGACATGCACATCATGTGCAGACTTTTCAGCGTGAAGGCCTTCCCTTCGCCTTTCACATTTCAGATGCGCTCCCCAGATCTGTTGTCTGGAGTCAAAGCGCAGGGCGTCGGCAGAGCGGAAACAGGGGTGAGCTTGGATTGACACTGTCCCGCCCCACCTGAGAGGTAAAAAATTGTTCTTTTCCATTCCTTTGGGCTTGATTATGGGGAAGAGATCTTGGGTATGCACCGTTTTTACCCAGGTGTGTCTCTGCATCGCTCTCTATGTGGCCTTGAACTTGGGCCAGCCTCAGGAGCACAGGGATTATAGGAAGAGTGTCATCAGAAGCAGTGGTAGATTTCTTGATTCTTACTTTGTCACCGTCCGAGGTGGATTTAGAGCTCCAAATGAACAGACGCGGCTTTTGAAGCTGGTAAATTTTCTGACTTTGATGTTAGTGAACCATTCGATGCTATTGGAAAGATTTTATTTTGGGAGGTTGATCCAGCAGTGTGTCCTTCTCTTTTAAATTGTGGAACTGGATCTTATCACTGAGGTTCCACATTTTAGCGTTTTGTTTGTAGGGCTCTCAGGGATCACTACAGTGCGTTCTTGGTTCCTTTTGCATCTGTAAATTGATTTCTGCAATCTTTCCCAATAATTGTTATCTCTCTCTCAATTGCATACTTACAATTAGTACAAATATGGATATTAAGAAGTAGACTTGCAAATTATACTCTGTGTGCATTCTCTAAGTAGGGATAGAGAGATCAGGAATCGATGGTGGCTCTTGCTTTATCTCTGTGAATGGGGGCTTACTGACCCTGTGTTTTATTGGGGTTTTAATGAAGATTGAGAAGGTGTCAAGGACATATGGCGCAGCGTTTGTTGTCAACATCAGCGAACTTGGCGCAGATGACCCGCTTATGCAGAATGTAAGAGTTTGGATCAATTCTATCTCCTGTTTGAAACTTAAGAGCTCCCTCTTGCTTAATGTATACAATTTCAGTTCTTTTTTCGTTTGAAAAGCTTTAAATTGAATTCACCATACACATATCCACATGGAAAAGCTGGCTGGCTTCGAGTTTGACGTTAGAAGGGTTATCTTACCAGTTGAAAAAGCTTTTAATTTTTTGTCCTTTAGAAGAAAGATAGCAGTGGAACAGTTATGCTTTGCTATTGTTAAACTTTTAAGTATTATTTGTGGCACATATACTTTTAGTTTCTCCAGATTGATTTTATGTTTGTCGGGAGTAAGATTCCACAACCATAAATGGAAATTTAACATTCTTTTTTGGCAGGCTACACAAAGATACCAATCTCTGAAAATTCCATGGTATACCATTTTCTTCCTATTTGCTGTCTTTGGGATTGAATATGTATAATATGTCTGGGACATTTTAGATCCTGATATTATATTTGGGTCTTGATTGGTTTTTTATTCAGCCAAATTGTTAGGTAATCCAGAATAGTGACACTGTAGGTACACCACTAAGGCTTCAAACGGAGGAAGAAGTTTTTTCAGAGAGCAGATGAAATTTCATCATGGGAAAACCTTGGACTTAATCGGTCTAGATACTGGCCTTTTTAAGGTATGTTGTCATATGTCTAAAGACACCTCTTGATATCTGCTTTTTCTCTACGGCTATATGCATTCTTTTTCTTATCCTACTTCTTTTAGAGAGAAATACGTCAATGAGCTTGTTATCTGTATTGTGGCTGTGTCAGCATGCATTTACTGTGTAAGGTAGGAAACCTCTTTTACTCTCAAATATGGTTGTATGTTTGGTGTATGGTATGGTAATTTTTGGAGGAAAAGAATTACATGTGGTGGATGTGGGGGTTTTGGTTTTCTGTAATGCAAACTGATTAAAGGAGTCTTGAAAAGGGGACTAATGGCCGATGAGTAAAGGTGTCTTGTTTTGAATTTCTGGAGTGGTAGAACCCATTTTTTGTCGCCTGATGCTACCCTACATCTTAGAAGTCAAAATACAAAGGATGAATCTTTAATCGGTATACCTCCATGGGAGCCACACTCACACTCATGGAGGGTTCTTTTGACTCAGTTTGACCTTCCATCTTTGCTTTCCTACCTGGGAACCCCATCGCTTGAGCTTATTATCTGATGGAGCAATATATGCATCAATACCAAACTTATACTCCTCCCATCAACCTAGATATACTCCCACTCTAGGGCATCGTGTTGTATGCCAAATTGCCTACTTTCATGTATATCCACCTGTTTTTGCTCTACTGGTGATGTAGCTGGAGCACAAATGGCAACCAGATGAAGTAAACCTTATGTCCTGAATCTCCAGGGTTCTGTGATGATGGGATCATTAGAGGGGCTTGGAGAGGAGCAACTTAAATGGCTCACGAGCATCCTAGAGGAAACAACTGGCGAATGGTAAGTTTGAAGAATTCAACTTCTGGTGTCCTTTATTTTCCTTTGTGTAAGTATAACGGTTGGCATTGTACCAAGTCACAGTGTTTATGTTTCAAGAATTCATGCAAGATCCTTTGTCTAACAATTATGACTTCTCTGATCTTTTCTGAATACTGTTGCCTTGGGATAGCTCAGCTGTAAATTGTTTGTGAATTCTTGTGTTTGTATTACCTGGCCACCAGTTGTGGCTTGTCCATCAAAAGAATGAAAGTATTTCCCTTATAACCAGGTGACTTTTTGCTCTCTGTGAACTCAGGCGCATAATTGCAGGATTTCTTCCACTGACTTCCTGCCAAGAAAGCGAGGATCCACCTGAGGCAAAGACAGACCTTGACCCTTTGAGTAGCATCTTTTCCACTTATGGAGTGGTAATCTCTCTCAGTTTTTCTTGCCTCCTCGTGAATGAACTATGAATCCCATGAATCCTTCTTGAATAAAGAAGTTGAATCAGACATGTCTTCCCAGAATGCATACTTAAGTGGAGGGGCTGGCATGCATCATGTACACCAAGGTGGTGTTACCTACATTGGCGACCCTGGCCAATTATGTAAAAAATCTAATTCTTCTTCATCTCATGGAACATCATCAGTCTTTTGCAGGTATCTCCTTTTGTCTCTGTTCTGAATTTCCCAACCATTTTTGTCCCACCTATAATCTGGTATGAATTCTGTCTGTGATTTCTCCAGAGAACTTCCTGAAGGGTTCCTTCTTCACAGAGTCACCCCCCTTGAAATAGTGAGTAATCAAATCTTTTCTCTAATCCAGTCTTATGAATAACATCTTTGAATTAGTGCAGAATGCTGGAATAAGTCGATATTTTCACCAGTTTGGTTTTTGAAATAGACCACTTTAATGGGGATTTTGGTGATGGAACATCATGGAATTTTCTGAGTGATTGATTACCCCATCTAGCTTCCTGATTTCCATGCGAAAACACCAACTAATGCACATAGCTGTCGGCAGGTGACTTATTTCATTAACTCGTCTGGGGAAGCTGTCTACAAAACTGTGCTCCAGCACCACGGAAAGGAGGTCGTGTGAGTTCACAAGTAGCCGGAAATTGCAATATCATTGATTGGACGGAATTCTCGTAAATGAGCCATCTTTTCGAGATACTTGTCTTCATTTGTCAGCCCCGCGCTCATCGAGCAATTCTTGTGAGGTTGCTTCCGCTTGTCCTGGGAGCCTCTCAGCCATTTTTTGATAGCAGAGTTGAGGATGTATTTTGTTCTCTTTCTTGCATAAATGAGTACTTCATTGAGGTTTTTCTGCAATTGTAAATTAGAAAGCATAGTGCTGATCGAATGAAGTCATGCTCTTTCTTTATCCACTGTTGTATCCAGTAAATTTAAGCTTGCAGCTGATTGCTACAAAGGCAAGCCTAGCTTTCCCTGGAATGCCATCTTGCAAAGCTTGTAGTATGAGTGTACCAGCTTGCATTTTCGCAAGTGTGATCTCTTGACAAGTTCCAATCCATTTAACTTTGGTGTTTCTACACCTATGTTGTTGAATTTTTGGAGAAGATTTCTATAAGTGATAAGCGTTATTTTTTCCTCTTCCGTTAGAATTAGACTATTTCCGGCTTTAGGAAATTGTTGGCAAACGTTATTTTTTCCCCTCCCGTTAGAATTAGACTATTTTCGGCTGTATGAGATTGTTGAAAAATTACAAGCAATCAACCAGCCAACGATTTGGGTATCCGAAAGTTGCATGCACTTGAACTAAAAGATTTTATCAGGTGCATTATTGATGTGAGAAATTATTTACATACTTACTAATGATGAAAATTATGATTTCTACGAGGACTTAAATTGAAGAAAAGTGAAGGTGCATGAATTGTGAGACTAAATAAATAAAAGATCTTTACATTAATAAAGCCAAATCAGAATGATTTCTTTCCCCAAAGAAAGGAAAATATATGTTATAGACGGTCTTCTTGCATTGGCAAAATTCCAGAATAAAATGCGAAGCTGAGATTTTAGGGAAAGATCAGTTTTCCCAAGATCAGTTTTCCCAGCAAATTACTTTGTCGTTGTTTTGGCTGTTGAAAATAAGGGTGAGCATGGTTTCAACATGCATTTTAAATTTCAAAAAATGAGAAATTCGTTTTGATGGATAGGTTTTAAATTCTTAATTAAAAGGATACAAAATCCAAAACTTGTAACTTGAAACTTGGAATCCATAACTTGGAACAAGTTTTAATGTTTTTCTTGATCCATATCTTCACGTAATCCTACAACATTCAATGCCGCTCAATGATGAGTGTATAATTTAATTTGAATTTCTATTTTATGATTGAGATTTTTATTTTATCAATGATCAAATTTTTCATGTGTCTAAATATAAACTATGATTAGTGAATTGTACCAATAAATGATGGCTATTAAAGGTTTTAATTCACTGCAATCTTTCAATTAATTATATAGGTGGAATTTGAATAGATGCTAGAATCAATCTTGAAATCTGTGATATGGTAAGTTTTAAGTTATGAGATATGATAAGGTAAATTACTTATTCTAAGGAATGTACGATAGGTTCTGAATTTCAAAAAATAAGTACCATGTTCCAAATATTTAGGAAGTATCGACACTCTTCAAGAATTTTCATATTGTGTCGGACATTTCAACATGTGTTCGACACTCTCGAACATTCGGTTAATACGTGTTAGAAAATCCGACACTTAGTCAATTTTTTCAACACTTTTCGACATTTGAGTTGGAATTTTGATATAAACACAAGGTAAATTTTAAAAATTTTCAATAAATGAATGATCAAAATATATATGTGAAAAAAATAAAAATTAATAATGAAAATAAGAAATTAGGAAAGAAGAAAAATCTAATATTTTCTTTTTTTTTTTTTTTGACTCTCACTTTCTATAATACATAATTAACCTTCAAGTTTTTCATTTTTCATTCAACATGTTTAACACGCAAGTCTAGAATGTGAACTACATTTTTTCTTTTCAACTTTTAATAATTTATTGAAATGGAGTTGAATTTATCAAATTGAAATGGGGAATGATATTAATAAATGATGAATTAATGTTTTTAGTGTAAATTTATTTTAGGATTTTATTATTAATTAATTATTTATGAATTTGAATTAGATTAATAAGATTGAAATAATCATAAAAGTAAGAATATAATATACAATGTGTCTGTGTAATTTTTTATTTTTATAGATACGATGATGTGTTGATGTGCCGAGTGTCGTGTCATGCTGCGTTGGGTGTGTTGAGGTTGGTGCTAATTACAAAGATCCTAAGCAAAACCTGTAGTTGGAGTCGCTCACCCCCGGTCGGAAAGAACCGAGTATAAATGGAGACTTTCGGACGGAGGCTTGCGAGAGCTGCTGCGCCTCTGCTGAGGCCTCCCTCCTCCTCCTTGTTATTATTATTATTATTATTATTATTATTATTATTATTATTATTATTATTGCTAAGGCGATGGCGATGGTGACGATGATGATGATGATGATGATGATGATGATGATCGTGGTGGTGGTGGTGGTGGTGGTGGTGGTGGTGGTGATGATGAAAATGGTGATCTGGGTTGACGAGATTCATGCCCCGTATCCTGGAAAGTTCATTACTTGGTCTGTGCTGCACACTAGAGAGGCTGTGATGATGCATTTATTCGGGAAAAATGTGAGAAAGGCGAGGCCTTTTGAGGAAACTACCCACCAATTTTCATGGCGTGGCGACTCCGATCGGAGGGCTTCTGAAAGTTCCCATCTTTGGGCCTTTCACGAGCAACCGCTGTTTCGCAGCCACGGATTGGTGTTAAGAGTGGTGATTTTCTCATTGTTCTTGCTTTGCATGAATGATATGGAACTTCTCGAGTAATGTTCTGAGTCTCTCTCTCTCTAAACGATGAAGTGGTGGATAATGTTGAGAGATAGAGCTGGTGGGTGCCTTATGTTATTGGTTTTTTTTTTTTTTTTTTTTAGCTTTCCAAATATTGTTCCGGTTTCGATTTCAGGCAGTGTATATCTTGCTCTCTCTTTCATGCTTAATTTGTTTGCATTGTCAGTTTCTCACATTTCATGATCTAGCCTCTTTTTCTTTCCCATTTCTGTCTGTGAAAAGCAGGGATTTTCACTTGCTCTGTTTGCTGACAATTTTTTCCCCTCCGTTGCTCTTCGATTGCTTGCTTGGTTTTAAAGAGGAAGCTGATTAGATGTCTCTGTTTAAACAAATACTTGTTCAACAATCTATAGTTTTTATTGTTAGAAAATAGGTTGAATAACTGTTGAGGATTCTATTGACCTTTCTCTTTACTAGTCAACCATTTATCTCGAACTTGGAATCGTCACGACCAAAAGACTTGCCGAATCCATTTACCAAATCTTTGTTGTGGGGGTCAAAATCGCCACCAATTAGACTGTCATTGAGGTTTTATGGATCCAAAATGGTCATCATACACCACTTAACATAACTCACTTCTGATAATAGTCAATGTCAGATTTCTTTTCTATATTACAAACCGAAATGAATCAAGAGAAAGAGAGTAAGCTAAGTGAAACTTGAGAGAGGAAAGATGACCTGCAGATCCATTGGACAGCTCCTCATGTTAATGTCCCTAAAATAGTAAACTGAGTGCCACGATAACTGCTAGAGATAGACCCAAATTAGCAACTTCTTTTAGGGCACTGGAGTGCTTGGCATCAGGTGCAGGTGCAGGTGGTGAGTTCGCAGATACATTGGCAACTACAGGAGGTAGGGGTGGGTCAACGATGTCTGAGACTTCAAGGGCTGGAGCAGGAGCTTCTGCTGGTGGCTCAGCTCCTTCGATAATGCCAATAAGAGAACCAGGTTGAACTGGTAAGATGGCTTGCTTGGCATTCAAATCAAAACATGGACTTCCTGCAATAACAAATGGAACGGTGAGCGATTCATTCTTGTTTTCCTCTTGCCTGTGGTTTAGGGACCATATATTGTTTCAAGCATGGAGTGCTATCAGGCTGGTGTAACTGTCAAAAGGCCCAAAAGAAATTCTTAATGTCAAATCACCCACTTTTTTTGTGTAAGCGAGCACTCTTGCACTTGTGTGTAGACACGCACACTTTAAAAAATGGTGTGGTTGACTGGACCTATAAAGGAATTTAACTCATGCAGTGCTTACTCATGTATTTGTTGGCTGTTGCCGGGTATTCAGTGATGATCCCATCAACTCCAAATCCTGCTACATAAGTAGCCAACTCCAGAATAGGATCCGCAAAATAATCGAATGCGAGTGAAATGTACTCGTTCCTCAAAACAGAGACATATACTGAGATATTTGCTGCATGCATTTCGTCAATAACACTTGTATTGCTCAAAAGGAAGCTATCTGAAACTGGCATGATGGTGGGCCTCGTGACAGTGACTGCATCAGCATACTTTTTTATCTCTTCTACTGGCTGCTTTGGTGCATCGCTTATTTTCTCTTCAATTGTCAACACTCTTTTGTAGGTCGAAACATTCTTGAACTGTGATAATACGGAGCTGTCATCGGATTGGATCAAGACTTGTTGTGTGGATTGTTTGTCAAATGTGGCATTGCTTAAGGCTTTGGAAACAGCGTCTACTATGCCAAGACCCTTCTTCGACGCTAGGTAAGCAGCATTCTGATAAGGGATGAGAAAACTTGGTCATGCTTGTGAAAAGGGCTCCTAATCAAAATAAGGAAGAAACTAAAGCCATTTTTACCTCTATGTTTATCAGAACACCTGATACTGCCTTTGACTTTGCAAGCTCCAGAAATTCTGAAAGAGTGACAAATTTGCCTTTGTTCTTATTTGCTGGATCTCTCTGGAAGGCAGCATCACTACCAAAAGGGCTGACAAGTTGAGCTGAAACAAGGAAGCTTGTCGGTGAGCAATTTCATCAGACATTAACCTGCAGGCAATATCAATATGGATGGAAAAGATTATGGGGCAACATTACGCTTCAAACTCTGGATTTCACTCCATGTAAGATCAAAGGAAAAGATTCCACTGTTCTGCTGGATCTCGGGGATAACAGTCGATCGAGACATGAGAGTGGGCATTGCAGTGGTATCTCCTGATAGGTCTGCAGAATCCAAGCAGAAGGCTATTCCATCTTTCGACATTTGCACTGAGCAGTCGATGATGCCAGAACCATCATCTATTGCTTGCTGGTATGCTAGATCAGTGCACCCCGGATAATTTCCACTTGCTCCATTGTGAGATATGATTAAAGCTTTCCCTGCACAGGGACACTTTGGTAAAGTAGAAGTTGATTGAATGACGATATGTCAGAATGATTTAGATTAGCACGTTACCTTTGATGGGATTGCTACTATTGTTGTTCTGAGTAAAACATACTGCAAGAAAAGGGCAACTTTGAGTTTCAGAGGACATTTCTATCAGGTTTATTGCTCGCAGAACTAATGCATTTACAAAACCTACAGTTATATGGTAAGTAAAGATACAAAGTTGACAGTTATTTTCCCATTACCGATGGTTTCTGAAGCTGTTGGAGGGAAATCCGTAAGCAACCCATCAACAGAAAACTCAGAGTTATCGATGAACTGCAGGTATTCCGATGTTGGGTCGTAGCTATAGTTGAAACTTGCTGGATTGTCATTTGCAAAACCAGAAGCGTGTACTTCAAGGCCCTGTTTATGAGCATCCGCCACAAGGCTGGTGGGGGCTCCCAGATACCTGTCTGTACCAACTGGGTATATGTACTCCTTTGGAACAAGTATCCCAGATGCGAAGGCCTTGATCGATTCAAGGTTTTTGAGTATTGAACCGTATGTTTGATTGGTGGACGGTTCAACTGCATCCTCGGCCAGAAAGCGGAATATGAGCTTTGTCCTTGCTTTATTGACTTTTCCTTTCATAGCCTTCAAGAAACCAATCTCTGGAGATGATAAGTAATCAACAGGGTAGTACCTCACTACTTTCTGCACATAGGTTGCTGGACTTTGTTTGTGTTCATTGTAGAATCCATCATACTGTAGCAAGGAACGGATATATCACCACGCCAATCAACAAGTTGTGAAAAGAAGAAAGCTGCCTCAGAGAGAGAGAGAGAGAGAGAGAGAGAGAGAGAGAGAGACCTGAACATTTAGCCAAAGTAGGTTAACAGTTTTGCGTCCAACTATATCATCGACGGCTTGAATCGACAGTACGCCATCAAACAAACTTGGCCTGGACAGAACATTCTGAACCACTGCAGGGAAGGAAAGGAGAACGATACAATGGCAAAATAGAGAAATTAGTTTCTTTGTTTTTTTCAAGAGCAAATAATTTCTCGAGCAGACAGCCTTTTCGCTATCCTTTTTACCTCCTCTGAACTTCGTAATGCACTAATTTCAATGCATTTGGTATATAGCTTCTATCTTTGTTGGATTGAGTTCACAAATTTTTTAATTCATTTATATGATCTTGACAATTTATGAATATACCGACTGAATGATTTCCCAAAAAACCATGTGCTAACTTACACGAGAACCTGAATGGTTGATTAAGACAATGGAACTACCAGAGAAGATTTTGAATCTACATGAGCAAAGTGCCAACTTAAATTTCTGAAGTCATGTTATATCTGCCACTACTGATAGTGCTAAGCAGGCGCATGGGAAAGGCAAGGTAGAACACTGGGTGGCTGGTGATCCTCTTATAGGAGTGATATTCGTGTCGTCTTCTTTTCCATCTTCAATTCACCCTCCTCTATTGGTAACTCTTGGTGTTCTTGAATATCGCATTGATACTAAATGAAGACTTAAACTTACACGTGACATTGTTGAAAAGCTCGTCGGACGTGTGATCCACGGCGAACCAGCCCTTCAAATCTTGTCCGTTCACAGTGTAGGTCTTCTCTCCTTTCGGGAACACCATTGCTATGTTGGTTGTATTGTCGAGCCTGATGTCGGGTTGGCATATCCCCATACCATCCTTTGTGAGCTGCAGATCGCAGTACAAGACCACATCACCCATGCTCGAGGCTGTTGCCATGTCCACGGCGAACTCGCTTGAATCAGGAAAGATCCCAGAGAACCCGCCCCGAGCTATAACAGCAGGCTTGTCGCCTGCGGGTAAGGCACACATACTCGCTGTTACTACGCTCAGAATTTTTAGGTCATCCCCATATAGGGAGCAGGCCATGATCCAAGCAATTTCCGGAACTAAACCGGACTACAAATTCCCATTTTGTCTTTCTCAAATCTCTGTAATCAACTGCAAAATCTCTTTGTTCTTGAGGAAATTGTTTTATCCTTCAAGTGAAGTTTTGGGGCCCAAGCATGAATGCAATTAGGAGAAAGAGTCAGAATACCATTAAGGGTCTTCCATTTCGTTGGTGGTGAAGTCCCTGAACCTTTTGAAGACTTCTGGGCTAAGCTTGAATGGACAAGCAAGGAAAAGAAAAGCAGACACCTAAACATCTCTCCAAACCTGTCACATGTCAAGAGAATGTACATATTTCATCAAATGAACGCCGCGATGAACAACAAATCCGAAAATGTGGGAATCGTCACGGTTTTTTCTCCCCCTTCTGAGAGTTCTCATTACTATAAGATATTGCCAACTTCAATGGCGTAAACCCTTCCGTAACATGGTCAAGTGTTGCATGACATGAAGCCCCATTAAAACAAAAGCAGCGAACACCAATCAGAAGCACAAAAAGAAGACAAAGCAAAATAAAGAAAGGAAACTCACTTCATTGTCAAAACGTTCAGATGGAGAAAGCAAACATTCCCTCTCAAGTTCCAGGAGGAAACAAGAAGAGAAAAGATCAAAGAAACTCTCAAGGGAATGTAATGGAAGGAAGAGAAGAGGGAAGGAGAAAATAGAGATGGAGAGAGAAGAAAGAGAGAGGGTGACCAGAATTTACTCCAAAGAGAGGTTTTTCTCAATAACCCCCCAACACATTTCTCGCATTAATAGCTGGTCAGGATTTATTTACTTTTAACGGAACACCAGTTTCATCATGACCTTGTTCTTCTCCTCTGTTCCTTTTGACTGGTGTGTGTGTGCATTACGCGGGAGCCCTGGCTCCGACAGCTCAAACCTCTCTAACGGCTCAACCGTTTTTCGAACATTGAGAATGTTCTGTCGTGAGGCCTCGTCGAGGTTATTATAGCTGCCTCGTGTTCTGTTGCTGATGCAGGAAACGAGGGACACAGCAACATGTTAAAGCTTCTCTCTCTAGTTTTTTCCAATGCAACGAGGGAAAAAAAAATCTCCTTTCCATCTATCTAAAGTATTCCTAATGCGATTTACATAGGATGGAAAGATAAATGAAACATGGACTAGTTAAGTTGATGATGCCGGTTAGTAACTATATTAGGAAAACAAAAACTATCCACCTGTCTAATGTGTAATTAGATTGAGCTTTTGTTGCATAAATTTGACGCGGCCGTTGTTTTCTCTTAAACCATATCAAGAGTTCGGGCGGACTAAATGCCATGCGATCACAACTTTAACAAGATCAACATGGGAAAAAAAGAACATAATTTACATTTTCAAAGTACACAGTTCGCAGTCTGGCCAAAAAAAGTATGCCAATTGCAATTTAACTTATGTTTTAAGAACACTCATTGACAAGATCCATTATCGACTAAAAATGATAATGTTATCCACCATATGTGTGTGCAAAAATTCCCATACATTTATTATTGAGTATAGGCATACTAAATCATTGTAATAAGTTAGGGAAATTGTCTACAAAGTCTTAAAAATATTGTATGGTGGTCAATTTATTTCTAAATTTTTCAATTTGGTCAACTTAATTATATATCTTTTGATGATTTACTCATGTGGTCCTTTTGTCTATTTTTCATAAGAAATTCCAATTATCACCAATTGTTTATGTGGCACGTCTAGTGACGCTAATATGGGCAATGTTCATATATTTAAATTTTCTTTTTTTTTTTTCCCCTTTTCTCTTTTGCTATTGTCCTTTGTTGGCAGCCAAAGGAAAACAAATAAAAGATAAAATAAAGGGTTAAAAAAAGAGAAAAAAATTAAAAAATTTCAAAAATTGTCTACATTAGCACATCCATGTTATGTAGGATGGATGGCATTTGTGTTAATGATTTTCAGGTAAATTTGGCTGAAAGGATTATATTGACAAATCATCAAAATGTTTTATATTTAAATGGTTAAATTGAAAATTTTAGGACTAATTGATCGTAATATAATAAATTTAATATTTTTTTAGACAATTATCCTAGAGAACCTATGCCACCGACAACATGATAAAAATGTCTCCTAACTAAAAAAAAAAAAAATGACAAAAATGCCATATATTCCTTCTCTCTTTTCTTTATGTACTCTCCCCTATCTTGTGTCCCCAAAATATAAGCCAAAGGAGCAAGAGGAGCACCCACTACTTCCACTTTCTTGCTAAAAAAGGAATAGCACAATCATCTTTCTTCATTCTGGCCCATTTTTTTATAAGTTATCTTGTTGCTATTTTTAATTGAGCCCTCGATTCGAATCTATCTTTTGAATTAAAAGTTCACGAAACTTGATCGATGACGCTTGTTGCATTCGTTGCATGAGATACTCTTTTGAAAATTTGAAATTCAAATAGCAATAAGTTTTTACAAAAAAAAAAAAGAAAAGAAAAGTCGTGCTTATATCTCGTTTTAAGAGATATAGCAAAAAGCCCACATACATGCTCTAATAATCATTCACACACCTTAGTATGAATTACTATATTGAATCACTTATATCAATTACGATGACTACTAAATAAAAAATATGTAATTGTTTATGAAATTTTTAAATATAAATTATTATCGATAATTAAAATATTTTTCATTTATTAATTATACTAAATTATCATAAAAACAAAAGGATTAAAATCACGAAAAGCTCCAAATTAATATATTTGTAATAAATTTATCTTAATTAGTTTAAGTCATATTATTAAATTAGATGACAATTGATGAATGTATTAATTTAGAGTTTTATCATTGATTTATTAAAGTGTATCAATTTATGATTTTCGTTATACGAAAGGTAAATTCATTATAAATATATTAATTTAGGCTTTTTCATAGTATTAATTTAATACGAAAAAGCGCCAGCCGTTCAACTCCACCATAAATCCGGAACCAAAACCAAAGGAAACTCCAGAGTCCTGCAACCTCCCACACCAGATCATTACCTTCAACCCAACCTCTCGGATCCCTAAATCGACACGGGATCATCATCCTCCTCCTCAAAAGCACCAAAATTTGCAGGAATTCCGATTTCGATTTCGAATTCGAATTCGAATACCCTTCTGAGATTTCGAGTCCGTCGATCCATCGGATCCATCGAACGAGGGAGAGGGACCATGAAGGTCACATCCTTGCTGGTGCTGAAGATCAACCCGGACGGATCCGACCCGATCATCCTCGCCAACGCCGCCGACGTCAGCCACTTCGGCTACTTCCAGCGCTCCAGCGTCAAGGAATTCATCGTCTTCGTGGGTCGGACCGTCGCGAAGCGCACTCCTCCCGGTCAGCGACAGTCCGTCCAACACGAAGGTCCGTTCTTTCTTTCTTTCTTTGTTTTCCCCCCGTCCTCTTCATGCGGTTTAGGATTTGTAGGACTTACATTCAAGAAAAGGGTCAGAATTCGGAAATCTGGGTTCTGTTTTTTTCTTTCTTTACCGCTGATTGGTTGATGAAAGGTCGGAAATTGGGTTGATGGGTGTCGGTTTTTTCGTGCGGAGTATCTTGGGTCGAGATTTGAAGTTTCTGTAGGGACGGTCTTGTGTCTTGATTTGTTGAATACGAGTGGATGAGCTTGAAACCAAGTATTGGGAATCATTATAGTTTCAACACAATGGCAATTAATTTATGTGGTAGTGTAGTTATAAGCTCGGTCGTGTTAGCCTTGTGAACTTTTTCTGGTCTTCATGCGAGTATATCATTAAAGCCTGCAAATTTTGCTGTTTACATGAATTGTTCTTGTCCTGGGTAAGTTGTTCGTTCATTTATGTCATTGAAAGTTGGTTTATTGAGCTTTGCAGAATACAAAGTGCACTCGTACAATAGAAATGGACTCTGCGTGGTGGGTTTCATGGACGATCATTATCCAGTGCGAAGTGCATTTTCTGTTCTAAACCAGGTGAAAAGACTGTTCTTTGTTGCATGTTGCATCAGTAATCTATGAATTTTGGATGCACAGCTGATAAGTCAAATTTATGAAGTTATGTGGTGCTCGGAGGGGTATATCATTTCCTCAATTGTCGTGCATGGTACTTAACTGGGCAGGGGGAGGTCTGTTAGGTCATGTCAGTAAATTTTTGGGAATTTCAAGAGCCAAAGAAGGTACCATTCTTAATTAAAGTGATCTCTGGCAGATAGAATGTTTGATGTGTGAGCATCAGCGTGACTTTATGATGAATTTTGCTGAGATGAAGAAAGATTGAGTTAGGTGTGGTGAAAGGATCTGGAGTTACCTTATTCTAGTGGAAGGATAGATGAGGGAAACTCGGTAGAGGTGCTTTGGACAGTTCTAGTGGGATATGACTTATTGTAGAAGAGCAGGTCAATGCGCCGAGGGTTTGGGAGTTACTTGAGAGGATTGGGAGAAAGCGCCAAAGATGAATCTTTGGACTACGGATTTCACGGTGGAAATGTTTCTTTACATGATGCAGTGACATGAGAGTCCATGTAGCCTGTTCCACTTAGTAGACAAAGAAATTTGTTTCATTGTATATGTCATTGTTGTCTGAGCTGTATTGTAGTTTGGGCTGCTATACTGGCAATGAAGTTTAATGAGGCCCCCTTGAGTGATGAACTAGTTGCACTCCTAGTTAGCACCTTTTACCTTCTTCTGCTTTTCATTTTTTTTTTTTTTTTGGGTTAATTTAAGATGATAGATAAATGGAAATGAAGTTTTCAACAGCTAGAAATTGATTTTGTTGCAGAGCACTGTTACTTGTCGATCTTAGCTATCTTGCTTCCTTCATAGAATCTAGCATAAAGGCATAGTTGTATGCGTGTGCATTAAAAAAGAAGAAGAAGAAGAGGGAAATGGGGTGATTGGTTGTGAAAGGGGGAGTATTGGAGAAAGTGTGTGAGTGGAACGAGTGCCTTGTGAGGGCTGATAGATGAAATTTTATGGACAAATATGATGACTGAAAATTGTTGCAATTTTTTCTAATTGATAGAAGATGAGTGGCCTTACATTTCTGTGGAATTTCTAAATGGGTGATCTTTTGGCATTTTCAGTAGCACGCTAATTAAGGTGTCGTAGTTACAAGTGAGCACATTCTTTAAAATGAATGTTGGTGCTTATATGCTAGTTGGCAAATGAGCATCCTATACTTATGATGATTCTATATCAAGTGTACTTGTTGTGTTGACGTGACCCTCTGACATGGCATGAGAATTTTGAATTTATTTATCTATCTCCCTGGGGCAGGTGCTGGATGAGTATCAGAAAAATTTTGGTGATTCTTGGCGAAGTGTGAGTGCTGATGGTGCTCAACCGTGGCCCTATCTAAATGAAGCTCTTACCAAGTTTCAGGTGAGAAAGATATTGTTGGGTTTTATATTTGAGATTATTGTTATCCAATGGACTGAGATCTCAGTTCTGTTTCCTTTCTTTTCTTTACATCAGGATCCTGCAGAGGCTGATAAATTGTTGAAAATTCAGAGGGAGTTGGATGAAACAAAAATTATACTTGTAAGTGTTGAATTGTTCCTTCCCCTTCCCCCAACCCAAAAAACAATGATAATAAATAGAGAGAAGAAACACATAATATCCTTCTGTTTTTGACCAAGGACATTTTTACCAAGACAATTTGAATTGCCTGCCACGCTTGTATTTTTGCATCTTTTTTAAAGGCCGATGTAAGTAAGAGTATTAGTTACTTGGCGATATGTAATGTGCTCAGTTGTCTAGTTGTTGGTTGGAGGCCAACTTCATTTATTGAGTTATATTCCACTGAACAGTGCACACTTTCTTTTTTCAAGGCTATACCATCCTGAATAGTTATTTACTCCTCATTCATGACATTAGCAATTGCTCAGGAAACTTTTCATAAATTAATTGAGGATAACAACTTGATGACAATTGGTTGTCGCCCTTCTTACTTTATTTCTTTGACACAGCACAAAACTATTGATAGCGTGCTTGCCCGTGGTGAGAAGCTGGATAGTCTTGTTGAAAAGAGTTCAGACCTCAGTGCAGCATCACAGGTACCCATGAGGCATCACTTGTTAGTTAGTATTGTTACTACATGGCATTATGCTTAGGTCCCTCCAAATAAAATTACCTAGATGGCTACAACACAGCCTTTGTTCTTGTTACGGGTATTATTTTCTTAATCTGCTACTGTCCTGCCTGGCTGAACTATTAGATTGCGGGCCAAAAATGTTATTCACACAAAAGTTGATGAGGAGGGCAACAGCATTGCTATTTGGCATTGCTATTCTATCTTCTTTTCTTTGGGATGATTTTATCTCTATGATCTGGTCAATCGTTTATTGGTCTTGTCCTTCATTTTATTCACAGCATAAAGATTTAGCTTTGTGCATAGAATCATCTACAAATTTTATTCGTTGTATATCAAGTCATCATGCGGGTTGCACTTATTTAAGTGAGAAGTCGATCATATGTATTCTGACTATACACTGGCATTTACATTTAAGGGGTGACATTGGCATAGTGTCTTCTTCCTTTCCCTTTCCCGGACAGAACTCAATTTATTGCTGATATTGGAATCATTGGTGGTTGAAACAGATGTTTTACAAGCAGGCGAAGAAAACCAACCAGTGTTGTACCATCCTGTAAGGTTTATGAGGTGTCGATCTATCTTGTAATGACAAAAATACCTTGTTCATGATGGATGAAAGAGTAGTGATTCTTAAAATGTCCATATATCATTTATCAATTGTTTGCATGGTTGAAATTGTGTGTGGATTTCCACTCTCTAAATTACTGCCGCATTCTCGAGTAATGCGGGCAAATGTTATTGAACATATATTCTTATTATCTATGTTTGTTCAATAGTAGAGGTTCTCCATTGTTTCCATGTTCGCCTTGAATAATTTGAATGTTTCTAAAGTACTGGATCACGAAAATGCAAGGATGATAAATAGCTAGAGCTGTTTCTGGCTATATCGGAAGATCTTCATTACAAAAGCAAGAAATTGCTGCCTATCAACTCTATTTAGTCCCGTCTCTTCTCGGAGCTGCAGCATGCAAAATCTATCTTGTCTCTGACCTTCAGAAATTGAATGTCTGGTTGGGTTGGTGATCGATGGCTGCTTCTTCACTTTCGACTGACCTTTAGGAATAACAGGTAGATGCGTCATGGGGGTTGGCTCAGTTAGTAGAGTTCGAACTCTATGCACGCTATCTCCAGGTTCGTATACCACTGTCGGCAGCTCCCTTCGGTAGGGGATATGTAAATTTGCTTTAAGGCCTTTTATGTCTATGGTATGCCTTGACCTTGGTATGGGGTAACCTCCCCTTCTAAACTTGAACTTCAGTTTGTTTCGTCATGGAGGACCTCGTACATGTTAATGAGCGAGTTTTAAAAGAAATCTACTTCGCAATGAAACCAAGATCTCTTGTTTGTCATTCCTATTTCATGATATCTCTGCAAAATACACATGGGAAGCAGTGATATTTCCATAATCCACTACTAAGGAAACGACCTAGGGGACAAGATAAGGTTTGGTGGACGGTTCGAGCATATGTCGGCTTCAATCAGTTGCACATTTACTGGCAGTCTCAATCAAACAAAAGGGAATCCAAGAGGGGTCTCACAATCGAACAGCTCCGAGTCACCGACAATAACTCATCGCTATCACAATGTGCTCACATAGCAGAAGGAAAATGTACCGGATGTATAAAAACAAGTTTGGATCATATGCTGTTTATTCTGAAACTCATGTTCACTCAAGGTCCCACCATCTTCATCAAGCTGCTATAAAATTAAAGTTTCCCTATACTACTAAAATGGATGATCCCCTCAAATGTCTATGGCGTCCTTTGGTCCTTATTCCGGGGGATTGTCGCTCTGCGGAGTCTTGCGGATCTTGCTCACGTCATACCCTACTTCTTCAGCCTTCTGAACCAGCTGATTGTAGATTCCATCGTCTAGATGGCTCTGCCTGCTCAGTATCTGAAAAACAAAAATCTCACCAATTAGCCGACTAAAAATGACGGAAATCAAGAAAAGAATCGGAACACGACTCACAACTAAGGACCAAAGCCTAGGAATTCTCAAGTCTCTGACCATCAACATGGGCCAAAAGAAAAAAGGGGAACTTGAAAAGAAAGTCGCATACCCAGAGATACTTCCTACTGGGCTGACCCACGAGAGCATGCTGATAATCAGCATCGAGGTGCAGGACCCAGTAGTCCCCAACCACGGGGACGACGGGCAAGAACGGGGGCACGTAGAACTTCACTTTGAGTTTGGCCTCGTCGCTGCTGGGGTCGACCTTGTAGGCGGTGCCCTCGATGGAGCCCCTCTTGCCATTGGCCCACGTCTCGTTCAGCACGCGCACTGTCCCGTCCTCCTTCAGAGCGTACGTGGCCCTCGTGTCCACGCCGTTCTTGGGCTGGAACCGCGACGGGAAGGTGGCTATCTCGTACCAGCGCCCCATGTACCTATGCAGATCCAGCCCCTTCACAACCTCCATCTCTTTCTTCGCCATTCTTCCCCTCTTTCCTCGTTCTTGGGTCTTGAGGCATTGAGGAGGAGAAGGGACCGTCACGTGATTTTATGGGAAAAAGGTGAGATTTTTCTTTCTTCTTTTGGGCTTCCCTTCTTAGGATGAACTTGAAAACTAGGGAATGACATTTTGGGGAGTGTGACGAGGACGATTCAAGACCTTGCGTGCGTGAGGGGCACCGAGGTGGAAAGTTCCAGCTGTATCCAGAAGGTTCTTGGGTGTTTCTGTTCGGGAGTTGTTTCTTTTTGGTGAAATAATCTTGTCACGGTTATCTTGTAATGACACAGATACTCTGTTCATGGTGGATGAAGGAATAATGATTCTTAGGTAGTCCATATCATCATTTATTAATGGTTTGCCTAATTGAAGTTGTGTGGATTCTGACCATATGAAATCCTTACGTCACGAATGATGTAAATTTATATGTTCTTACCATCTATGTTTGTTGAAGAGTCAAGAGGTTTTCCATTTTTGATAGAAAATTCCAAATAAAAATCTAAAGTGTCGTCATTTTTTAAAATAAGAGTTTGAAGTAATTATGTTGGTATTATATAAGGATATAAAGTGATTACGATAATTTCAAATAAGGATTTAAAGGTGACTAGCTAAATATTCTGGCCAATCAAGTTTGTTTTTGTCCAAAAACAATTTTAATTTTTATTCTTTTCTTGTTTTTTTCTCTTTTTTTCAACAAGGGTTGCCAAGAGGCTCGTAGCCTCACTGAACAAAGGGCAATGACCTACATGCTCTTGCCTAGATCTGGCAAGGGCTAGCCTCACTTCGGCTTTTGAGGGTGGCCTTGCCTATGATCGGTGAGGGCCTTGGGTAGGTGAGCCAGCCTTACCTAAGGCAATGGTTGCCTCGCCCAAGCAAGGGTGACTTTCACTAAATTGGTCCCAACTCTCTCCAAGTATTGCTGATGGTCGAACACTGGTCACTGGTGAAGAAGAAAGCAAAAATCAAAAAGGGAAAATAGAAAGAAAAAGGGAAAAGAAAATCAAAAAAGGTAAAAGACTAAAGAAAGTTATGCCATTCTTTGAAATTAACATAATCATTTCAAATCCCTATATGAAATAAGTCCACCTCAAACCCTCATTTAAGAAAACGTGTGCACTTTATATTTTATTTAAAATAAAATTCACTTCAAGCTTTTATTTAAGAAAATGAAAACATTCCATACCTATGATATTTGGAATTTTCCTATGTTTTTATGTTCTCCTTTATAACTTGAGATTATAAAACATAAGATCTTGAAAATGTGAGCAATCATCGCTACATCGACAATTTTCATTGCAAAAAGCAAGAGGGTGGCTACCTATCAACTTCATTAAATCACATCTCTTCTATGAACTATTGCATGCAAAATCTATCTTATCTCTATGAAGGGTTTGATTCAACTTTGCAAATAGACTTTCGATGTAATGAATACTAAAAGCCAAAACCTTTTATGGGTAAATGCAAATTGCATGTTTATTTTTTTTTTTAAGAGACTTTGATTGCATTTTTCCAGCAAAGGGTTTTGGCTGCTGATAAGCCAGATTTGGTATTGGTGGCTATCGACTCAAGTGACCTCCAACCAAGGTCGCATGAGACCCAAGCAAGGGCTACTTGAGATTACCTAACCCCTAATGCCCCTTGCCCGAGTCACACAACATCAACTACCCTTTGACGAGATTTGGTCTCTCGACCCTTGCCAATTGCCCTCACTTAAAGAAGATAAACAGTTATAAAGAAGAGCAATATCAGAAAATTAATGAATTGGTACTGATAATTTTGGAAGAAAATAAATATTTTAATCCTAATTTCAATATCCCTATCCCGTAAATGTTATTTCAAAAGGATGAATAAGAGTAATACTAGACCTTCAGGATTCTCAAAGCCAGACCTTCAGCATTCTCAAAGTCAACATGTGATCAAAAGTTATTTCTAAATGCTTATAAAACATCCCAATATTTCTCCAAGAGACTGCACCCAACGTTAGTATTGCCAGGGTTGGGTGGCCAATGGCTGCCTCCTTCGCTCCCCAACTGACCTTTTCATCAACCCCGACATGAAGGCATGGAAGTTTCGGTTTGTTTCTTCGATGGACGACCTTGTCCAAGTTTTTCTGAACCTGAGCATCTGTTCCAGCCATTTCCCACAATGATTATTTGCATAATTCACTACTAGGAAAATGACCCACACGACAAGATAAGGTTTGGTGGACAGTTCAAGCATCACCCCCCTTAAGCATCAATCAATCACATAGTGACCAGCAGGGAAATTTGCCACTAACCCACACTCAGTCCACACTCAGTCAAGCGGAAAGGAATCCCAGAAGGATCTCATAATTGAACAGCTCCTATTCATTGCCAATATCTCATCGCTGATACAATAACCCCACACAGCAGAAGCAAAATATACATTAAACAAAACGAACGCATGGTAGTCGCGAGTCTAAAAGGTTTCGATCTGACTTAAAACAGAGGTACATCATATGCTGATTATTTTTGAAAAGTCGTATAGACTCAGAATTCCACGAAGCCTCTGCTGCATCATCTTCATCAAGCTGACTGTGAAATCGAGTTCCCCCTATCTTCCTAGAATGGACTTGATCCACCAAACGCCTTTGGTGTCCATGGGTCCTTCTTCTTCGGGTGGAGTGTCGCTTTGTGGAGTCTTGTGCAGCTTGCTCACATCATACCCTTCTTCTTCAGCCTTCCGAACCAGCCGATTGTAAGTTTCTTCGTCCATCCGGCTCTGTCTGCTCAGTATCTGCAAAACGGAAAAACCCACCAATCAGCCAACGAAAATGCAAAAAGAAAGAATCAAGAATCAGAAGCCAACTCGCAATCCCCACAAACAGCCCCATGAACATAACTCACAGAACAAAAAATCCACCAATCCAACCGTCTCCGACCATCAATTTGGGGGTAGAAGAGGGAAAAAAGGAAGCCCGACCAGAAAGTTGCAATTGCATACCCAGAGATACTTCCTGCTGGGCTGACCAACCAGAGCATACTGATAATCAGCATCGAGGTACAAGACCCAGTAGTCCCCCACCACAGGGATGATGGGCAAGAACGGCGGCACGTAGAACTTCACTTTGAGTTTGGCCTCGTCGCTGCCCGGGTCGGCCTTGTAGGCGGTGCCCTCAATGTAGCCCCGCTTGCCGTCGGTCCAGGTCTCGTTCAAGACGCGCACGATCCCGTCCTCCTGCAGGGTGTACGTGGCCCTCGTGTCCGCGCCGTTCTTGGGCTGGAACCTCGACGGGAACGAGGATATCTCGTACCAGCGGCCCATGTACCGCTGCAGGTCGAGCCCCTTCACCACCTCCATCTCTTTCTTCGCCATCTTTTCCTCTCTTTCCTCGCTCTCGGGTCTCGAGTTCGTGAGAGGAAGAAGGGATTGTCTCAGGATTTTTATGAGCGAAAGGTTGGATCTTTTTTTCCTCCTCTGTCCGTCGGGTTACCCGGTTTCTCCTTGCCTTCTTTGCTGTAGTTTCTGTATAAAGATAACGTATGAAATCGGAAAAAATGGGGAGTGAGATTTTTCTGGCGTGACGTGGAGGATCCAGGACCTTGCATTTGTGGGGCGCCGAGGTTCAAACCGCGAGATGTATCCCTAGGGTTCTAGAGGGTTTGTCATGGTTTTCTTGGAGGATAAGAACAACCTGATTGGGAAGTCTTAGATCGTGCACCTTGTAATCTTTTGAATTTAAGAATATAATTAATATCACGAAAAATTTCAAATATACTTACCATAAATTTATAAAATAATTTATTATAAATTTACTTATTTTTAATTTTTGTTAAATTTTAATTTTAAATTATCTAATTGAATATCACGTGACGAGTTAATTAATATATTAATTTGGGATTTTAATTTATGTTTATCACAATTGTACTAATTTTATATATTTTTTGTATTAATTTAATTTAATGGATTGTATACATGCATATTAATTTTGGGTTTTTAGCAGTAAAAAATTTATTAATGGTGAATTTATCAAAAATTACTGATTTAAGGTTTTTTGTGATCATTTAAAGTAAATTTCTTCGGATTTTTTTTTATGGTCATAAAATTAATTTATAGTAAATAGATATATTAGTTTAAGATTATTCGTGATGATAACCATTATAAATAATAGATTTCGTCCATTATATCCGTTTGATTTCATTTTTTTTTTTTGGATGGACGCTCCATTAATGTCCAGTGGAGATGCAAAATTCGAATTTGAATTCGACGAGCTAGGAAACTTGGTAGGGAAGAAATGTCTCATGTGTCGACATCATGGGAAACATCAGGGGAGGACCAAATGCGTCGGGCGCGAAATCTTCGACGCTAAGGAAACAGGAAATGTCCAGGACGAGGCTTGCACAAAACTGGGTGCTCCGGTGTGAACACCAGACGGATTGCGCTCGTGACTGACGGCGAGAAAGGATGGATAAGTGCGGGAATGCTGGTGCAATAGCAATGGTAACCCAAGCTTTGAATGGACCGTATCGTCTTGTTTTCTAGAGAGAGATTCAACTCGAGAACGATAAAGACTGCAGATCATGCGCATCGATTCATCTTACTTAGTCATCGAATAGAGCTTGGAGAAAAAGGAGAGATCGCTCACTTAAGATATATTTGAGTACTCTCCCAACATTTCACTGTTTTCCTTCATGTTTTGAAATTCTTGATTAGACTGGGTGAATGGGACGATGCTAATTTTCAAATTTAGACTTGTTACCTCATTGCCAGGCTACTTCAACTTTGTCTCTTGTAATGATTTTTCCATTCAGCAAATCCATTTGATTATTCTTGACAATGCCACACTAGTGAATTTTAGCTATGTAATGCATTACTATTCGAGCTTATTTGAACTGGGCTTAATATATTTTCTTTTCCAACCTCGAAAACAGACATAGCTTCTGCTGTGTTTTTGCAGCATAGATACTATGGAGAGTCGATGCCATTTGGTAAAGACTTATAATTCTTCAGAGACGGTGAGATTGCTTTAAATTCACAGCAAAAGCTTTGGCTGACTATACCGGTCTTACAGGGAGCTCGAAGCAGAATCACTTTTCTGAAGCTTCCCTTGTTGTGTTCGGGGTTCTTATGAAGGAAGTAAGCATTCTTATCTTCCACTTATTTTCTTTACTTTTCGCTAAAATGATCTTTTCTGAAACTATGTGTTTTTTTTTCTTGATGTCTCCCAATACAGCATGCATCCCTATATCTTGATTTTCTATTTATGAGATGATAAAATATGGCAAAATGCTTGTCATGTAAAAGTACACTTAGGATACCAAAGAGAGTCGATCTTCAAGTTAGTTTCAATAATATCATTGTAACTATTACAGATATATGAGGCTGGGTAATTTCTCGATGGTACCTGTGGATTCAATGGTACAAGAAGGGGACGCCCTGTGCTACTCAAACCACAGTAGAAAATGCTATTTGGATGGTAGCAGATAAAAAATTGGGTCATTGCTTCCAAGGTTTAGCAATAAATGAGCCCTTCTTTCGCAATAAATGAATGTCGAGGTCCTTTCTAAATGATGGGCTATCAATGCACCTTGTAAAGTTTAAGGTTGTCCACATTTTATGAGACTGGTGCTAGCCACCCCCACAAAGAAAAAGGCTGACATATTAATTTCAAAGAGAGATGTTCTACTTCAATGGTAGCAGCCTGGTTCAAATTGAAATACCTATTTCTTGTAATTGAAATCTCACCTTGAATGTGTTATCAAACTTATGCAAGAAAAGAGAAGAAGAGAGAATGTTGTGAAGAAGAGAGAGTTACAAAAAAAAAAAAGTTGTTATATGAGAAAGCTGTTATAAACCATGTGTGATTTGGTCATATCCATAGACGACTTAACAACATATCTCTTAAGAATATGTATTTTATTGGAACCATCTTTGCTTTTCATGATCAATCATTATTTCTCTTCATGTCAACAATCACTTATTTTCATATCCAATTCAATCTATTTTTTCCAATTATTTATAGAATAACAATCTATTTCAACAATCTTCCACTTGTTTTGTTATTTGTACTCATTTACATGATTTCATAAATACAATATAAAATCTAGTAATATATGAATCTTTAATTAGTGCAAATAATTCCATTGACAAAATCAATGGTAGAAAATTTTTTAAATCATGTTTCCATTTGTTAATTGAATTACCACACATATGAATTTAGACATATTAAGTTAGAAATTTCCTATGCCTTAGCACTCTTCTTATAGCCTTGTGCTTTCTTATGGATTCATGAACATTTACAAATGTTCATTTAACTTATGTTTGAAGTAGCACAACTTCTTTTGTTCATCTAGTTGAAGTTCATAACTTGTTACCTTAGCTAGAGGTGATTAGTTCCCGAGGAGGACTGATCCCCAAAATTGGATATCGAGAACCGAACCGATTGGTTTTGGGGTTGAGAATCAAACTAGACCGATGGTCCATTTGGGTCCATGGAACTAGTCAAATTTCAAAGACGGAAGAGAGCGGCGAGTTTGACAAAAGAGAGAGAGAGAGAGAACAGTGTGGGTCTCACTTCTAGTTTTCATGGCATTTATTTTACTTCCTTACAAGTCTCTATTGCATTAAAGGCATTTACTTTCATTTAGTCTCTCTCTCTCTCCTCTATGCAAACCCACTTCCCCTCCATTTTCTCCAAAAACCACCGTGACTAGTTCTCCATTTCAGAGAGACGACGAAGACACCTCCAATTTGCTCCTAGCTTGCTCTCGAGCCCTCATGGATCCTCGTGTCTGTGGTGTCTCCCCCCTCCTATCTCCTCCACATTGCCCCATCGGCCCGCGAAACTCCATGGGGTCACATCAACTCCAGCTCCATCCTTGTCCCCCTCCTCGACTTAGCTCCCACCACACCGAACTCGTCGAGGAGGCCCTCCTCCTCCAGACCTTGGAGGATGCTATGTCTACCATGGAGAGAGGGAAAGAGGCGTGAGAGTCGAGGGCGAAGAGTGAGCATGAGGGGCTACTGTTCTTTTAAGAATTTTAAGAAATAAAAGAAGAAGAAGAAGACTCAGTCCGGACGAATCCAGGTGATTCCACCCCTGGAACTGAAAATCCAGTTGAAAATCATTGGTTCCATTTTATGGAGCTAGGAACCAAACTAGCCCTTTCGAGTACTGTTTAGAATTGGCCGGTTCGGTCTGATCTAGACGGTTTCTGATTCGGGCAGTCTTTGTTGTTCACCCCTAACCTTAGCCTTACCTTGATAAAACCCAAACTTCACTAAGAATGTTTTCTTACACTTACTCTTTTAATTTTCCATGAGTACTAACTTTGCGCCCTTATGCTCGATCATTGACAAGATATAATAGCTTGCTGTTACCCATTGAACTTTGTCAATTTTGTTAGAAATTGTAATGTTAGGTTTCTTATACTTGACTATTGTCAATTGGTCTAACACCCATTCCGTTGGCATTATTGTTGAATAAACCTCTCAAGAGTCTCTTAGTGAATGGATCGGTCAAGCTTTTATTTGTCCAAACATAAATTACTAAAAAAAGTCTATTAGTAATTAATTATTGAGCATATTGTTGTCTCATTATTGCAACATAAAAATATGGCTACCATTGGTTGTGGCTACAACTAGGGGTGTGCAAAATACCCGGGAATCGCCCGGACCGCCCGAAACCGACAGTTCTTTAGGGAACCGGTTTGGTTATCGGTTCCAATTTTTCGGAACCGGTGGGTACCGGTCCAATTCTCGGTTCCATCGGCAGATCTGCCCACCCGGATCGGACCGGAACCTTTTTAATATTAAAAAAAATACTAAAAGAAACCCTAGATTAGATCTCATCTCCTCACTCCCTTTGTCTTCAGTTCCTCTCTCTCTTTGTCTCTTCCTCGGTTCCTCCTAATCCTATCGCCATTTTGATTCCTCCTTGAGCGTCTACGCCGCCGCCGCTGCTATTCGCCCCCTCGCGTCGGCCGCCACCTGCCACAGCCATGGAAAATTGTTTTGCGACCGTTCTATGTTGAAAACCCGACCATAGACCTCCTCCCCTCCTTCCCAACTCATAGACCCAACTGTTCTATGTTGAAAACCAAAATTATTTCGCGTCAAGATCGGTTCCTTGCAACAAATGGGTGGATCCCGGTTCCAATTTTTCGGAACTGGTCCTTAGCGAGTGGTTCCCGGTTTTAGGTCGGGAATCGCCCACCCGGACCATGCACACCCCTAGCTACAACTCTATATCAAATAGTAAATTCCACTACTATTCGGCCTCTTTATCGGACATTGCCAGTACCATAAATCCAGATTCCTTCACGGAATGAATTTTACATGTTTGCTCCTATGATGCCCTAGAGATTATTGTACCATTTGCAAGCTAGAACACCCATTTGGACATCGACTTGTAGTCAATTGTGCTAGTAATCCAACTAGCATTTTTAGTACCATTGCTCCTATGTTCAGCAGAAGTTCTAAAACTTATTCGGAAAGTGTAATTGAGTCCTAAAACTTACAAAAAGTTCAATCAAGTCCTAAAACTTGTCAAGTTAGTTCAATTGAGTTCTAAAGTTAACACCGTTAGTCTTTTCCGTTAAATATGCTGACGTGTCATTTTAAATTATTTTTATTTTCCACGTGGATTTTTTAAAATGATTTTTTATTCATTTTTAAAAAAAATTATTTAAAAACTAAAAAATTTAGATTTATTCATTTTATCTTATTTTCACCAAAAATTAAAAACAAAAGTTATAAAAATTATTTTTAAAGTTATTTAAAAAAAATCAGCCCTCTACCCTCCGCCGCCGCCGCCGCCACCGCCACATCACCGCCGCCACCGCCGGAGGGGCCGAGCGACGGTCGTCGGCCCTGGGCGGGGGTGGCCGGCCCTCGCCGGCCCCAGGCGAGGGCCGGCGACCATCGCCCGCCTTGGGCGAGCCTCGCCGGCCCCGAGCGAGGGTTGACGAGGCCTCGCCCAGGGCAGGCGACAGTCACTTGGCCCCAGGCGAGGGACGGTGACCGTCGCCCGTCCTGGGCGAGGCCTTGTCGGCCCTCGCTCGGGGCCGACAAGGCTTGCCAAATCTGGGCGAGCCTTGCCGAGATCTGGCGAGCCTCACCGACCCTGAGCGAGGGCCGACGAGGCCTCGCCCAGGGCGGGCAATGGTCGCTCGGCCCCAGGCGAGGGATGGCAACCGTCGCCCACCCTGGGCGAGGCCTCGTTGGCCCTCGCTCGGGGCCGGTGAGGGCTGACGAGGCCTTGCCCAGGGCGGGCGACGGTGGCCGGTCCCCCATGAGGGTCGGCGAGGCCTCGCTCGGGCGAGGGCTGGCCACCCATTCCAGGGCCGGCGACCGTTGCCGGCCCCTCCGGCGATGGGCGGCGGCGGAAGTCCACCGGTGCCCTTTTTTTTTTTGTACAGTTTTGTTTTTTTTTTTAAAATAAATTTAGATTTTCCTTTTTAGTTTTTAATCTAATTTTTTTTAAAGATTTTGAATAAAAATAATTTAAAAAATTCATTTGAAAAATAAAAAAATTATTTAAAATATGACGTCAGCGTCACGTCGGCAATTTCCGTTAATTTGCTTGACGGCGTTAACTTTAGGACTCAATTGAACCAACTTGATAAGTTTTAGGACTTGATTGAACTTTTTGTAAGTTTTAGGACTTAATTGCACTTTCTGGACAAGTTTTAGGACTTCTATTGAACATATCCCTAATTAAAACAAAATTGAAAGAAAGAAAAATGGATTAGATTAAATCAGACAACAATCTTGTTTGCACTATCTATAGAGTACAACGATTGAATTAGATTAAACTAATCAAAGTAAAATCATCCAGCAGTTGATCACGAGATATGTGCCGACTACCAATTGATCTAATCCCCTCCAAGTAATTGTATAGGCTTGCACGAAGATGGTCATGCCTATGAGTTGCTTTAGGAAGAGCATGTTTATTGCATCTTCCTATAACTACAGTGGGATAACAACACCCTAAGTACCACAACTTTGCATAGGCATATACATAAGTGCTAAAACTTTTAAAAGATACACTTAAGTGCTATTTTTTTTTTTTAAATTGGATACTTAAATGTCAATTTTAGCGAGAATCACGGAAATTTGACATGGCATTACTTTATTAATAAAATCGAATTACGTGGCTCGCTGAAATGTCCACTCAGCAATCCTTATCTAAAACAATGTTATCCTCCATGTTTCCCCAAATAAAAAAACCCAAAAACAATGTTGTCTACTTCCGCCGCCAAAGGGGTTCGATGGTTGCCAGCCTTCGCCCTGCCCTTGGCGAGGGCACCCAAATATGGGTGATGCTAGCCCTCTCATGAGGCCGGCAACTATTGCCCAGCTATGGTGAGGCATTGCCGATGACTCGGCAAGGTTGACGCAAACACTTGCTCAAGATTGGTGAGACTTGTAGATCTGGGCAAGGCATCACCCCTTCTTATAGATTTGGGTGAGCATCATCAACCCTAGGTGAGGGCTGACGAGGCCTCATCCTAATTGGGAGATGGTCACAGGTGCCTCCCAAATCTTGGCGCTCAAGCTCAGTGAGGGTTGCTAGCCTTCACTTGGGTTGGCGAGGCCTACATTGGCTCTCTATCGATGGGCGGTGATGGAAAGGCCCACCAAGGAGCCCGGCCTTTTTTTTTTTTTTTTTTTTTTAAATAAATTTTAGTTTAGCTTTTTTTTTTTAAATATGATTTTAAAAAAATTGAATAAAAATTTAAAAAAATGCTATGTGGAAAATGAAATTAATTAAAAAGCCTCATCCTTTAAATTCTAGTAAAAAAAAGCCACGTCAATTATTTGGCTAGAAATTCTCTCTATTGGCACTTAAGTACTTCTTTCTTATCCGATTTTAGCTCTTAAGTATATATTTCGGAAGTTTTGGCACTTATTTATCCCTCCATGCCAATCCTTCCTTGCCAAGTTATGGCACTTGGTAAGTTCTTCTACCACTACAACGTGTTCGCTCAATAGGGCATGAAGAAATATGGAGTCCTACCTCAGTTACATTGGATCACATCTCAATTTGGTGGCAAAGTGAGCCAAATGGTCTAGTCAGGGTGTTATATGCTTTGAACATAAAGTGCCATTCCACTAAAAGGCCCAGAAATATCAGCTTAGTATGTTCTTTCCTATGCAGCGAATATCGGAAATGCTCGAGAGATTTGGCAGCAACATCATATTTTCTAATGTGATGCAAGATCCTGGCAGCAAAGGAAGGTAATCACTTCTTTTTTCTCCTCCTTTTCTTTTGTATACTGCTTTTGTGCTGTTTTCTTAACTATGAAATCATTCAAACGCGCCCACTGTTCGTATCTTCGTGAAATGTTAACTATCTCACTCATGAATCTGATATTACCTTAATAATAAGCTCAGACAGTTCGCATTGCTGCGTATGTTATTTCAATGAGTTCAAGCATCTACATCTCAGATGATCATGCCTATTCCTTTGTAAAGGCCTTGAATGAGAAGGATCTTGCGCATCAGAACTTTTAGCCTTACATTTTCTAACACTCGAAGATTAAGCAAAGCACGTTTCACAATATACTCCATTGATGTAAAGCCCGATGAAAGGCATAGCTGATTTGGTCAGATCATCTGAAAATTATCCGCAGATTGTGTTTTGTTAGATTGGTTTTCTTTATTCATCCTTGGCCTAAAATACCAATAAAAGAATACAGTTTGTCAACTGATGTTAAACTTCTAGCTCACTGTGTGCTAAAAAACATACCTGCAAGCATTGTTGCTCGTCACTGAAAAGGGTACAAGTTTTTCTTTTCTGTTCTTATGTCTGTTCCGTTCTTACCTTTTCTTTGCTACCCAGAATGGTAACTCTAAATTGCTTGGATAATATGCAATTTTCAGGAGCTTTTCCGGTTTCAATACCCCAGATGGTAAAGCCAATGGACAATTTGGGATTTTATTCGCCCATATGTGAACCTAAGGTTTTAACCCTGGCCTTCATTTTGTTAGTAGGCTTCGTCTTATTAGTGTATATATGTACAGTGCATATATGCACACAAATATTTCAAATGTTTTAAGTACTTGGGACTACACAGCTTGTGTAATCACTCTTCCTAATGACGAAAATCGGAGTCATCATACAGTTTATAAATGTTTATAAATGGCTTACCTTTCTGAAGCTTTATATGCAAGTCTTTTGTTTTATTATTATTAAACCTGTAACTGGTCGCATCATAAGAAAAAGCCAACTGAAAATTTACAGAATTGAAGTATAATCACTTCCTCTTTTCTTTTTCTTTTGCAGTTTTTTTTTCAATTTGTTGTTACTGTTATGTGGTTTTCTTAACCACGAAATCATTAATGCCGCATCTAATAGTTTATATCATCACGGACGGTTAATTACCTCACTCATGAATCTGATATTACTCAATGACCAAGCTGTAAGGTTTTATGAGGTGTCGATCCGTTCTGCAATGACACAAATACCTTGCTCATGAGGGAAGACTAGTGATTCTTTAAAATGTCCGTATGTCATTTATCAATTGTTTGCATGGTTGAAACTGTGTCGTTTTGTGGAGCCACGGGGTTTGAGAAAAATTGATTTTAAATTATTGTCTGAATCTCAAGCACACGAATATCCCTCAAAGGTCGATTAGAAATTGCGATATCTCACAAGGCGTTGTTGGCCCATTCTTTTTCCCTTTTGATTAAACGCACGCTGAAGCAATTATATAAACATCCAGTCAACCAACAAATAACAGGGATAATAAAAACACACCGACAAACTTTTCCAAAAAATGCAACTTTTATTTATATACCTGTTGACCCCAAGAAGTGTAACATTACAAGCCTTTACCACAACAACTTCCTACTAATTATTCAAAAACCAATGGGGTCAAGGTTAACATAAACTTTACTAAATGCCAATCCGTTGTCTCCAAAGGGACCCCGAACCGAGTGCAACAATCCTCTATACTATGGGCTTGAAAATAATCAACAATGGGGTAAGATAAAATTTTAGCGAGGTCAACTTCCTAAATCTTGATTAGGAAGCTAATTTGCCTAAGAGGTAGCCTAAACACATAACGGTATACAATCTTACCTTACATTGGCATACCCCTGCATATTAATACATCATATATGCCAATACTAACGCAACAAATGTAGTCAATAATCAGAACACATAACTTTCATGCATCAAGCATCCACACGGGTCCGATTATGAGGTAAAATCTATTTTGGCTAGTCTCATATCGTGCCTCATAGTTTTACCTTATAATCAAGCGCAATACATCACAATCATTCACACTTGTTTTGATTATTACAACCCCTTAGGTCACGGTCAATACATGAGTTGGCGGTTTTCGGTATGACTGGACATTGTCTCGCCTCATTGGGCATGACATCGTCTAAAATCCATGCTTAGACGGTATTTTATAAAGGAGCATCGATCTGGCCTTAATTGTGACTAGGCATCCGGACTCCCGTCGGGCATCCAATAAAAATTGGGTATCGTCCCTAGACTCTTGTTGGATGACAGGTTCGATTAAATGATCACTCAAGATGACTATTATAGTCAAGCCAATTCTTATTGCCATGAATTAGCTCATAACAAAAGAGTTCATTTTCAAATAATCAACTTTGGCAAGTTTTCACACTTAAAAATTTTAGTAAAATATTCATACGTGATCATGTATTTGAAATCAACCCATCAAATTTTGCACACTTCCATTTTAAAATCTCATTGTTTTATTTAGTATATAAAATTTGACGTCCAAACCTGAAACCTCAAAATTCTCTATTTTTTTGCTCATAAAACCCTTTTTTGAACATAATAAATAAAATCTATAATTGAGTAATCAATAACATAGCATTACAAACTCAAACGATTGGAATTAAGCACAATCTCATCATAAAAATCAGCATAAAATTCTACTTAACGGCTAATCCGTCATTAATTAAACTAATTGCGATTAATTAGGCTAAGCATGATTGATTAACCTAACTATAATTAATTAAAAATTAATAGATGTTAATTAAAATAATTACAATTAATTAAACAAATTACTATTAATCAAATAAATCACAATTAATTAAACTAAACTTGATTAATTAATCTAACCATGATTAAATAATCTAGTCGTAATTACTTAAACTAATCGTGCTTAATTTTAATCTAAACCATCCTTAATCACAATTAAGATTAAATTAAAACTAACTAATGCTAACTGTTATTAACCTTAAACTAAGTAATCTCTAAACGTAATTAACTACCTAATCAAGGATTAGGAGTTAACTCATGGGTTTCCGACGACGACGAGCTCACGATGACGGCAACATGATGGCAATGAAAACACAGAGCTTGCTATCCAATGATGGTGCATGGCATGGCGGCAGCTCCTCAAAACTCATGGCCTAGCTTAGCTTGGGCGATGATGAACCGACGGTGGTGGCTTGTGGCGAAGGTGATGAATGGCGAGGAGCGGCGTCGAGCTAGCAGTGGCACAATGACTCGACGAATGGGTGGTGAGCGATGGTGGTTCAATGGTGGCAAGGTGGTGGTGATGAGATGGCGGTGGACAGTGGTGTGGGATGATGATGGTGGTGGTGGTGATGAGGTGCGGTGGTGCTGGTGGCGGCAGTGAACATGGTGGGTGAGTATGGAGGTGTGGGCGGTGGTGTTGGTGGCGGGTGAGATGGGCGGCAAGCAAGGGAAAGAAAGAAAAAATGGCACGAGGGAAGGAGGAGGAAAGAAATGCAGGAGGGGGAAAGGTTCAGCCGAAGTGGAAGTGGGGGGGGGGGGGGGGGGGCGGGCGGGGGAAGAGAGAGAGAGAAATGCAGAGCGGGCAGATGGGGTGGCGTGAAAGGGAGGGGAAAAGTGAGAGAGAGAGAGAACAAAAAGAATTTTCCCAAGATTTTTTCTAAAGTCTTCATGATTTCCCCCTCACCCACTCTCCACAATTTCCTCTCAATCTAGCAATTTATCCCCTCAATTTCTTTATATTTCCAATTTCTTGAAAACAAGCCTTTTTGATCCAAAAAATTACAACCTTGCCATTGGGATTGGTTTTTCCTTTTTCGGTTCCAATTTTTCATTCAATAGTTCATTTTCCGAAAATTTCCAACTTCCCGATAATTCGATAGATGATGAGGCAACTTTCAATAAGTAAATCTCGAATCTCTCAAAATTTCGATACCCAAAATCGAATTAAATTTCATGATTAAAAATCGATCGGACGCAATTTTAGTACGACCTAAATTATTAGATGGCTTTTAGGGATTATCGTGCAGTTTACCCATGGTCGACAATTTTCGACCCACATTTATGTCTCTTCGAATCGTGTAAATCCTTGATTATCATATAATCACGAGGATTTAATTACGTATCATAAATATAAGATCAATAGAAAAATCGGTTTATTGTCCTTTGACGCGAATATTGTAATTATGCGGAATCACCTGTGAACTGATCATGTACTTCCATCAAATCAATTTATATCCGTTCGTTAATTGACTTATAACAATGTAGTATCGACCTCTGTTGATCCTTATAATCGAACGATTGATCCTTAATCAAATTCTCTAGTCTTTTACGTTTTAATCTTTTACGGTCTCACTAAATAGATTAGTTAACTCGTGAGTGATCAGTTCAGAATATAATAACTATAGTTGATGAAACAATTATTTCACATACTTTGAATATGACCAAATTTTGGGATATCACAATCATGGTTTTGATCTAAAAGATTTTTTAACATTTCAGGCACAAGCTCTGAATTATGGAGAGCCTCAAATACTTGCTCTGGGTGAAAGCTTTGTTAGCACTTAGAAGTCGGTTTGTCACCGAATAAGGTTAATTTAGTCAGTTTGAGTCGGGTTAGCATTTGCCTTGATTTTGATATTGCTTTTTTTTTTTTTTTTCTAATTTGATAGGATTTTAAGTTCATTGGCTTGAGATAATTTTTGTGGTTTGGTTAGACTTTTCTAAGTAATTGGTGGTTATCTTTCTTTAAATTGGTTAACTTTTGTCATTAAAATAATGGATATTTAATATATTATTAATTATTAAAAATATGTTTGTTGCATGAAATTTAGATTGGACATTTACTATTATTTAGTTATTAATGGTTTGAGAAATTTTTTACGAAAGGCATTGCAAAAGGTAATATATATGTGTGTGTGTTAATTTGCGAACTTGGTTTATGAAATCAATTTGAAACAATTTGTAAAATATATTCTAATTTATTAAATGAATTACAAATTTGGCTTGTGGAATACTGGAGCATAATGTTTTGATGCTTATTATTGTTATAAACTTGATTAAGGGTTTTTGGCTTTCAATATTGGTTTTAGGATATCATTCTAGATTGAGCAACCGGCTGATAATAAGTACGGATCTTGGCAGTTTTGTCATGAGGCATTATGCCGTGATTATGGTTATATATATAGTGCCAGATTAATCTATGGATTGAACCATTGATAGTTGTTTAAAGGAATATTTCTAAGATGGATATGATCAAGTTAAAGTGATACGGATTTTTTGATCTTGTATACATATTATATATTTGATTTGAGATAAATGAGTTCTAATATTATTTTATAAATGTGTATTGTAGATGTTCGATCCGTTTAGAAGACATACGTACTATTCATTGGTTTGTGGTTACACATTCCATATGTTTTAAATGTTTTTCTAGTTCTTCAATTTGAGTATGAGATTAGCTAGTTGTATAGGAGTTGATAATTGTTAAATAATCTCATATATGCGTGTGTGCATTTTGATAAAATATTAATGTTAGTTTTCGTTCGAGAACGCAATCTGTCAATGGAAAGACGACCTTGTCGGTTCTTCCATTTTCACTAGTTGGAGTTGGAGTGTGACAATCAATTCTCTTCATGCAATAACCACTTCTTTTCAAATCAAACTATTTTTTCTCTGCTTTATTTAATGACAGCAAACAATTTCAACACCATTTCATCGGGCTGCTGCAAAATTAAGTTTCCTCCCTAGAACGAACATGATCCACCAAATGCCTTTAGTGCCCTAGGGTCCTTATTGCGGTGGCGGAGTCTTGCTCTGTGGAGTCTTGCGGAGCTTGCTTACATCATATCCTTCATCAGCAGCCTTCTGAACCAGCTGATTATAGATTTTATCGTCTATATGACTCTGTCTGCTCAGTATCTGTCAAAAAAAAAAAAAATCAATAAATAATCCCACCAATTAGCCTACAAAAGTGAAGGAATCAAAACAAGAATCAGAACCCAAATCTCACTAGTACAAACCGCCCGATGAACCATCAGTCATAAAACCAAACCTATGGGTTCTCATTTCTATGACCATCAACTGGGGCAGAAAGGAAAAAAGAAAAATAAAGGAAAACCCGACAAGAAGGTTACATACAAAGAGAGACGTTCTGCTGGGCTCGCCAACGATAGCATACTGATAATCAGCGTCAAGGTACAAGACCCAGTAGTCACCGAACAGAGGGATGATGGGGAAGAACGGAGGCACAAATAATTTCAGTTTCAGCTTGGCCTCATCGCTCCTTGGGTCGGCCTTGTAGGCGTTGCCCTTAATGAAGGTCCTCTTGCCCTTGACCCAGGACTCGTTCAACACGTCCAGACTCCCATCCTCCTTCAGAGTGTACGTGGCCCTCGTGTCCTCGCCGTCCTTGGGCAGGAAGAACGTTGGGAGGGAGGCGATCTCGTACCAGCGTCCTGCGTACCTCTTCAAATCAAGTCCCTTTACGACAGAAGGCTCGCTGTTGAGCTGGTAAAAGGGATTGAGTCCAAAGTTCGATCCCCGTGAGGACAGCACACCCATGAACATAGAAGAAGAAAGCAGCGAAACTAGAAGAAAGAGTCCCTTCACACCCTCCATCACTTTCTTTGCCGTTTCTCTCTTTCCTTGTGTTTCCAGGTAGTGAGAGGAAGAAGGGTTGTCTCGGGGTTTTATTGGGGGGGGGGGGGGGGAAGGAGTATTATTTTTCCTCTTTTTTGTTTTCCTTATTTGTTGCAATTTCTGTATAAGATTATTTCCCACTATTCCTCTTTCCTTGTGACGTGCACGATTGTGGACGTTACGTATGTGGGAAACTAATGTTAGAGCGTTCCTGTTCAGAAGATTTTTTCGGAGGATAAGAATAACTTAAAAGGAAAATATAGGTCATGTACCATAAAATTCGCCAATTTCCATATAATCTGCCAATTTCCTTTTTATTTGGACATGATCTGTGAATTTCATATTTTGTGGATAAAAACGGCTTGTTGATTTTCGAGGGAGCAGCAAATTTGAATTTGGCGAACTGGGAAACTTGGCAGCCTAGAAAAGGGTCTATTTCTCATGTGTCAACTTCATGGAAAAATCTGAGCAAAAAAAAAAAAAAAAAAAAAAATACTTCACGGAAAAACATCAAGGAAGGACCAAATGCATGTCGAGTGCGAAATCAGATTCAAGCCTTGAAAGGACTGCATTATCTTATTGCCTTAAAAGAGAATCAAGTCAAGAATGATAAAGACCGTAGACAACATGCGTCGACTCATCTAACTTCGTCAACGAATGATTTCGGAAAAAGAAGAAATCTCTTACTTAAGATATATTTGAGAACTCTCGCAACACTTCAACATTTTTCTTGATGTTTTGTACATCTTGATTTAATTGGGTGAATGAGACAATGCTATATTTAACCACGTTTTCCAAATTTTGGCTTATTACCTCAGGGCCAATTCCCTAAAAAACTCTGAATTTTAAATATAAATTTCAAATCTGTTCCAAACTTTTTTTTTGTCATAGAAAAAATCATAAACTTTAGGTCCATTCCCAAATTTGCCCCAAATTTTGTATTGTCTAAAAAAAATCACGAAATTTTAATCTACTCTCAAATTTGCCCATGGTCTAGTCTCAACTTAATGTGGCATTTCCATATCGATAATAAATACACATTGGCAAGGCGACGTGGAAAATTTTCTTCAAAATAAAACATTTCTAGGATATAAAAATTAGGGACGACTATTCTTGACTTTTGGATAGAAGTCTAACGAGGGCAAATTTAAGACTAGAAGAAAAATTGATGATTTTCTTTCCAACAAAATTGGGGTAGATTTGGGATTGAACCTACAGTTTGAGGTTTTTTTTTTCTAAGATTAAAAAAAGTCCAGGGTAGATTTAAGAATAAACCTAAAGTTTGGGCTTTTTTCTAAGACAAAAAATTTGCAGTAAATTTGAGACAAGATCTAAAGTTTGGGGTTTTTCTTGAGACAAAAAAAGTTTGGGGTAGAATTAGAATTAGACCTAAAATTTGGGATTTTTTAGGGAATTAGCCCTATTACCTCATTGCTAGCTACAACGATTTCATCTTTTTGTAATAATTTTCCTTTTTGCAAATCCGTTTGATTTTTCTTGGGAACGCCACACTAGTTAATTTTAGCTATTTGATGAATTACTCAACCTCATTTGAACCGGGTCAACATTTGTTCTTTTTCGAGTTTGAGGGGCTTGACCATTACTAATTGAGCCGAGCTTGAAAATACTAGACTCGAGTGGTCCACAAATAAATAATCGATATTGTTCCTCCATCTTAGTATTCTTCCCAAAGGTAGAGTTTGAGCTCAAGTTTTAGTTTGAGTTGAACTTGATATTAAACTATAATATACTAATTAACTGAGTCAAGTCGATTTTGGATCGGAGTTCATCACAAACTTAATTAGGTTGAGCTTAAATTGTGCTAAAAGTCGAGATGCATTTAGCCAAAAGAGTTGAGCTCGAGTCAAATATTTCACCTTGCATATGTGAGTTGGGTAAAATTCAAGCATCAAAATTTCACCTTTTCGCGTGAGTTTTAGTTGTAGATCATGTCTAAGTTTGCTCATGGGACTCTTTTCTAGGGGAATGGAATCTTGAATGGAGTCTCAAGAAATTAAAAAATCATTTCCTTATATTGTCAAGGATTCTTTTTTTATGAGATAATGACACAAATAAATCTTTAAACTTTGATCTAACGTACAATATGATCCCTAAAATTTTAATTTATTTAATGTAATCTATAGACTTTAGCCTAATGTTCAATGTGGCCCTAAACTTTTAATAAATGTTCAACATAGTTCATGAATTACATGAAAATGTTCAATATAGTATATATATAATTCAAGATCAGGGACACATTGAACATTTTCAATTAAACATGTACCAAAAATTTATTGACTATGTGGAACATATTAAAAGTTGATGAACCACATTTCAAGGGCTTTTCCAATTTTACAACTTAACACAGTAACGCTAAAATGGACCATTTGGGATGTTATTGGCCCATATGTGAATAGGCTATAACTCTCAACTTCATTTTGTTAGTAGGCTTTGTCTTATTGGTGTACATATGACGGTGCATATATGCACACACATATTTCAAAAGTTTGAGTAATTGGGAGTACTACTAATGTGATGCCCCCAACACAACATCTCCAGCGTGGTCGATCTATTCTTTCACCTTTGCATGTGGAAGCATGCATGGACAAAGAATTTCCTAGGACACCCAACATTCAAGAGACACATGCAAAAATTTAAACCAAGCTAAGGCATTTCATTTAATATATATTTACTTTAAAGTGACATGGTTAGGTATAATGAGGGATTTCAAAAAGGGTTTGTCATCTTGAACTACAACAAAAGTACACCCATAGTATTACCCCGACCTTGGGACTACCTTTTAGCACCGGTATGCCCAAAACTTGTTACTCGGATCCAAAGTTGCTGCTTCACCGTCCTACCCCTGCCTTAGTCTATCATACTGCCATCACCATCATCTCTATCATTGCGTGGGATCAGCCCTACAAGCTATTATCTGATGCGTGCATAGACAGCAAGGAACCCCAAGAATATTAGGCTCGTCGAGACTCCTATGTCGATGGATAGTACCGCTATACACCGAATAAAGGTGACATCCGAAAAATTTGGATCTATGAACTTGGAAAAGTCCCAAGTGAGGTCCACAGGGACACCATAACTGATGGACGTAGAGGTAGAAAGGATTGGCATATCTACTATTGATCTGAAAAAAGGACAATCAATAACCAGTGAGTTTAAACCAAGCAAGTAGAAAGTCCATCATTCTATATCACAAAAACCAATCACTGTACTAACAAGGAAAGCTTTAATATAAAGCATAGGAAATCATTTCCAAATCAACTTGCCTAAGAGCCTTTTTCAAAAGCAACATAACATATTAATAAGAAAGGTAACTTTTCTAAACAGGTAACCCAATAACTCAAATGGAATTTAAAATTGCCAAGACCATATTCGAGATGAATTCATGCTGCCACTTCCTCCATGGAACCTCATTAACCCCTAGACATCTCACATCCGACATCGTGAGGACGTTTAGGGGAACTATCTTACATCCTCTAGGCATCTGAAGGAACCTAGTTACCCCTTCAAGCATCCCTACTACAACCTCGGACATCGTTATCCTAAGGATTGATGGCATTCTCAAGTCATACATTTATACCATGGTGCAGCAATTTCATAATTCAATTCAAGAATACCATTGACTTCATTACTACTAAGGAAACTCAAGTGTGGAACCAACAAATCTTCTTTCGGTTATAAACCACCCGACCGATATAAACTCCCTAGTAAACAATACCAAATAAGGTGCAAAAAGAATTCCATCCCAAGGTCCCCAAAACTTGCACGATAATGGCGGTCTGCACGCCTTTGGAAATTGAAAATGTTGTCTAGGTAAATAGGTTTCAACAATTACGAAATTTTAATATGAGATAGACAAGATCCAGAGGAACATTCTCTGTGAAGGACCCGAAGTCCAGTTCAGCTTAAACAGTGCTATACAATTTTTAGTAACCCAGACAGAAACAGTAGGAAATTCCCCACCATGACAGAAGAAATGATGAATGTCTAGCCAACAAAATGAATTCGAAAAATCTGGAAATTTTATATGTGATAGTGTAGGATGTACTCTACAATTTTCATGAAGGATGCTTGTTTTAATTTCTTAACCAAAAATTCGATGAAAAATGGAGATTTGGGAAAGGTCAGTTTCGTATTCCCCAAAAACAAGTTTATAGATCCGGTCATTTTTCAAATAAATTTTTGTCATATGAAATCCAAAAAATCTGAATTTAAAGTATGTCATAGAACAGCAAATAAGAGATGACTTTCGTAGGGATGCCCCAAGGAATTCACATCACACAAGTCAATACAAAATTAGCAATACCGAGGGTCACTCGGAGGCTGAACTGGACTTAGGCAATGTCCACAATTTTTGCTCAAGTTTCGACATTTCAAGCCGAGTATATACGAGGTTCAACAACTAATACTTCCACGACATACGCCTGGACCCGATACTATGGATTCAGAAATTTTAGCTGGATAAACTTTTTTGAAATTTTCAACGAGATACGAACATACGCAACATTCACAGAATTCACAGAAAATCCGAGGAAAATATGCTTGCCATATATAATCGATCGATATAGGATAGAACGGAAGATGTCTACTTGCCTCTAGTCCTAAAACATGGTGTCGCGCGGCTTGATGAGGCTGAGGACAATCCCCGCTTGTGGCTAAATAGAATTGGCAGGTCTTGGTGGGGATGGCTAAGCTACGGCTGCAAAGACGACAAGAGCAATGGCGTCGCCGAGTGTTAAAATATGTCTCGAGTTTAAGCTCGAAGCGAAAAAATAAATTTTGAAATAAATTGAAATAAAGAAAGGTTGGTGTATTTGGAAGTTTGGCCTGAAACAGGAAAGTCCAAACATGGATTTGGACTTGGATTAAATTTTTCTATGGGACGTGCGAACCAAGACAAAAGAAAAAAAAAGGAGGGGTTCTTTACCTGCAACGTCCGTCACCGAAGAAGGAATCAATTGGTGGGGCCCAAGGTTAAACCTTTGACCTTGGGAGCACACACACGTATAAAAAGAATTTTTGCAGGTCTTCTCCCTTCCTCCGAAACACACCGCCGAAGCCTATGCACAAGCTGAGTGAAGCCACATATTGAAGTGCCGTCTACTTGGAGTGCCGTGGGTGTTCTGTTTGTGAAACATCGTTCATAGGTGCTAGGTGCTCGGCTTTGGATCTTCGTGTTGTTCGTGCTGTGAAACTTACTCGTGAATTACATACAAGAAGTTTAGTATTTGTAGTTGATTAAATCTTGAGGTAAGATTTGCGTGTAATTCCTTCGTGAGATTAAGAGATTATTTCTTGAGGAATTTCGGGGCTAAATACCGAGTGCGTTATTGGGTGTAATTGGGGCTTGGGAAATACCGAGAGAGTGTTTGAGTGACTCGAGTGTGTAATCTCATTATATCACTTGATTTATAGTGAAATTTGCTACTGCTCTCCCTGTGGACGTAGGTCTTTACGATTGAACCACGTAAATTTGATGTTCGATTTATTTTCTTCATCTGTCTATATTATTGTTCGATCGCTTGTCTTATCTCAACAAGTGGTATTAGAGCCAAGCTTGGCTAAGTTGAAGTGAATCGATGGCGACCAAAGAAGTAAAAGTGAGCATCAATAGATTTGATGGGAAGGATTTTAGTTTTTGGAAGATGCAGATTGAAGATTATCTTTATCAGATGAAATTACACTTACCTTTATTTGGGGAGAAACCAGAGACGATGAAGCAAGCCGATTGGGATTTGTTGGATAGACGAGCTATGGGTGTTATTTAGTTGACATTGGCTTGTAACGTCGCATTTAACATCTTGAAGGATAAGACCACTGCTGATTTGATGCAAGCCCTGTCGGATATGTATGAGAAGCCCTTTGCGATCAACAAGGTCTATTTGATGCGATGTCTGTTTAATTTGAAGATGGGCGAAGGTGCGTCAGTTGCAGATCATATCAATAAATTCAATGTGATTGTTAGTCAATTGAGTTCAGTTGAGATTGACTTTGAAGATGAGGTACATGCTTTGATTTTGTTATCCTCATTGCCTGATAGTTGGAATACTATTGTTACTGCTGTTAGTAATTCTTTTGGGTCATCAAGTTTTACGTTTGGCCGATAGCCGTCACGTAAACCCCCAGATGACGCTAGTCTAGGACCCACCACCAGGGCGCCACGCGTAATACACCTAATGGTCTGCCAGCCTCCTTACAACATGCGTTGCAGGGGCTTCGAACACTTGACGTTTCCCTTCAAAGGTAGGAGCCTACCCAGTAGAGCCACCACGACCGGTGGTTCTGAGTGAGGATATTCGTAGAAGAGAATCTGGCAAATTTGTATCTACTACTTTAGTAGGTGAAAATAGAGGAAGATCTGTAACATGTGTGGGTAAGAGTAGTACTAATATGAACAAACGTAGTCAATCTAAGACTACTAATGTTGTTTGTTGGAGCTGTGGCAAGAGGGGGCATCTTAGAAGGGATTGATTCTGCAAATAATGTTGCAACTGTATTTGATAATGCTGATTATGTTTTGTCTATCACTGATTATTCATCGTTTAATGGATGGATTATGGATTCTGGTTGTTCTTTTCATGTCACACCAAATAGAAACTGGTTCATCACTTATCAGTGCATGGGTAGTGGTAAAGTCCAATTAGGGAACAACGTTGAGTGCGATTGTGGGTGTTGGTGATGTTAAAATCAGAATGCATGATGGCATTGTGAGGACATTGACTTGAGTAAGACACTTTCCAAAATTGAAAAAGAACTTAATTTCCTTGGGTGCCCTAGATTTAACTGGTTGCATGTATTCTTCAAAAGGTGAAGTTCTGAAGGTTGTTTGAGGTGCCTTGGTTATAATGAAAGGAATCAAGCATGGAGGCTTGTATAAAATTCAAGGTGAGACAGTGACAAATTTCACTATGGAGACGTCGGATACATCTGTTCGAAAGTTTATTGATTGCTAGAGGAAGACCTGGGTGTTTGTGCCAATGCACAAGTTTGATGCTGGTGTCCGGATCACGTGGTTGAGAGCTTTGATCGACACAGAGACTGGTAAATTGATCAAGCATATGTGGACTGACAATAGCATGGAGTTTTGCTCGGAGCTGGCAAATAAATTTTGCATAAAAGATGGCATAGTGAAACATCGCACTAGTGCTAGTAAATCACAACAATTTGCAGAATTGATGAGCAAAACATTACTAGAGACGGCTCGAAAAATTATCTCTAGTACTAGTATTGCGAGGAGAATCCTACCTAATGTGCTTAGTACGATGAACTGCTCTAGTGAATAGATCCCCATCAACTGCTATTGAATGCTGGACTCCTGAAGAAGTGTTGTCAGGTAACATTGCTAGTTATTCTATTATTGGAATATTTGGTTGCCTGTGTTATTTTCAAGTGAGTGATGGTAAGCTTGATTGGAGGGCAATGTGCATATTCCATGTCTATGCACAAGGTGAGGGAGGCGATCGGTTGTGGTGTCTAGATATAAATTCACCTATTAACAATAGAGAAGTTACCCTTGATGAGTCTCCAGTACTTCTGGCTATGAGTGTTTGTGGCAATGTTAATATGGATCTGGATAGTGTTCAGCTTGAGGTGGAGTTGCGACCAGAAACTCCTGAGGTAGCATATATGGATACTAGCAAAGTAATCGACACAGATGGTGCTTGTAGCGAGATGGAGCCTATAGAGCCAATGATTGCTGTAACTATTGAAATTAACAAGGTATGTATTCGACCTCATGACAGATATGAATACAACAATAGTTTTGCTTTATCTGCGGTTAAAGAGGTTGTGTCGGAAAATCCTTGCGGAGTAGTTAAAAGTGCATGTGGAGTTGGTATTCTGATGAGGTCCTTGGTTATGATGAAGTTCAAGCGAGGCTAGGACTTGGATAATATTTGTGGTGGTTGAGCCCATCGGGGACAATGGGAGAGTAGCGGTAGAATTTGAATTTTTTACAAAGCGATTGTAATTTGGCTCAAATGTCGAGGTGGAGATTGTTAAAATATGTCTTGAGTTTAAGCCCAAAGCGAAAAGATAAATTTTGAAATAAGTTGAAATAAAGAAAGGTTGGTGTATTTGGAAGTTTGGCTTGAAATAAGAAAGTCCAAACATGGACTTGGACTTGGACTAAATTTTCTATGGGACGTGCGAACCAAGACAAAAGAAAAAAAAAGGAGGGTTCTTTACCTGCAGCATCCATCACCGAAGAAGGAATCAATTGGTGGGGCCCAAGGTCAAACCTTTGACCTTGGGGGCACACACACGTATAAAAAGAATTTTTGCAGGTCTTCTCCCTTCTTCCGAAACACACTGCCGAAGCCTACGTACAAGCTGAGTGAAGCCACATATTGAAGTGCTGTCTACTCAGAGTGCTATGGGTGTTCTGTTTGTGAAACATCGTTCAGAGCTGCTGGGTGCTTGGCTTTGGATCTTTGCGTTGTTCGTGCTGCGAAGCTTACTCGTGAATTACATCCAAGAAGTTTAGTGTTTGTAGTTGATTAAATCTTGAGGTAAGATTTACGTGTAATTCCTTCGTGAGATTGAGAGATTATTTTTTGAGGAATTTCGGGGCTAAACACTGAGTGCGTTATTGGGTATAATTGGGGCTTGAGAAACATCAAGAGAGTGTTTGAGTGACTCGAGTGTGTAATCTCCTTGTATCTCTTGATCTATAGTAAAATTCGCCGCTATTCTCCCCGTGGACGTAAGTTTTTACGATTAAATCATGTAAATCTGGTGTCCGATTTATTTTCTTCATTTGTCTATATTATTGTTCGATTGCTCGCCTTATCTCAACACAGAGTGTGGTGAGCGGTCGCGAACGAGTGAGCCATGAGGCTAAGAGAATGGAAGAGCGAGTGAGTCGTGTGGCTGATTCTTTGTGAGGATAGAGACGAAAATGGAGGAGTGAGTTGAGATGAGTGGCTGAGGAACTGGAGAGAGGAAATGAGGGGGCAATGGCTGGTGTTTTGGGGTTCTTCAAGCGATGCGATTGTAGCTCTTCTCCTTGGTGCGGCTTTAATGTCGCGCTTGATACCACCTACTGAGCAGCTCTCTCATGGGGAGATAGACAGCTGGGTGAAAAACATGGTTGAGGTTTGTGGAAAAGGAGAGGGCAATTGCTCATCCATTACCAGCTGACGTGTTCGCTGTCTAGAGAAGTGGACTGATGGCGCAAGAGAAATGTTTGTTGCATAAAATCTAGTTTAGACATTTACTACTATTTGGTTATTTGTGAATCGTTCAAGAAACATTTTACAAAAGGTTATATATATTTATATGTACAAATTTGTGAACCTAATTTATGAAATGGTTTTGAAACAATTTGTAAAATATTCTTTAAATTATGAAATGAATTATGGATTTGGTTTGTGATATGTTGGAGTATAATGGTTTGATGCTTATTATCATTGTTGATAATGCTAGTATGAACACCTAGAGGGAGGTGAATAGGTGTTAAAGAAATTTTTGCAGGACTTAACAATTTAATTCCACTTTTAGGAAAACAGTAGATTGAAGATGTAAAAGACTGTAAACAGTTATATAAGACTGCGAGTGAAAGTAAAGAGTTTAAGGAAAGAGAATTGAAACATAAAGTTTATAATAGTGGTTCGGCTTAGACCAAGCTTTCGTCCACTCTTCCGCATTGACAACCCACTGGCTGTATTTCACTAAGAACCAAAAGAGATTTTACAGTCTCAGGTCCTTGATTCCACAGTGTAGAGACTCTACTACATTTTCTCAAGGTTTCACAAGTATTTAATCTCTCTTTTAAGTACAATTTAAGCTCGACAAATTGAAACGACAAAGAACTAAGATCTTTAGACTTTGAAATTTTTCTTTCATGCAAACCTTCGAATAACTTAAGTGTCCTCCTTATATACTCCTTCATGCCACTATAACCGTTGGCACCTTCTGAAGGAGTTCTTCTAATCTACCTGTTGGACAGAATCAATTAGGAAGATCTTGAGTTATTTAAGGAATGTGATGATAACTCACCAATCCTACTCACCCATACAATCAAGATCTAGGTTTCCATAAATAGAACCTTCCAAATATACTTCGCCAATCAACAGATCTAATTATTCAAATTGATTTTAATAAGAATAATTGATCATGAGATATTATCTCCAGCCGTGAGATCTTCTTTAACCGTACGAACCAAATCCTTAAAGATATACTTTCATTTGGATAAGTCTTTTTCAACAGATAAATATTTTCTTCATCGGTTTGGAAACTATTAGTGATGGTAGACTTTAAATCTTGAGTTTGAAGGTCTTTAGACTTTGACGATAGAGTCTGTAAGTCTTCACACTAGACTGATGGAAACATTTTGTTAACTTCAAAACAGATAAGGAAGTTTTCTCCAACAATTGTAAACTCAATTAGAGGTTTTTAGCTTTCCATAATGGTTTCACGATATCCTTCTAGAGTTGCCAAGCAACCATCTGATGATAGGTGGGGATCTTGGCCATTTTGTCATTAAATTTTATATCATGACCATGAATAGATATTCAACTCAAGATTAATCAATAGAGTGAACCATTAATATTTGTTCAGTTATTTGTTGATTAAAGGAATATTTCTTATATGTATATGATCAAGTTAAAGTGATGACTTATTCTGATCTTATATATATATATATATATTATTATGATCTTATATATATATATATATATATTACATTTGAGGTAAATGAGTTTTTATATTATACTATAAATGTGCATAATAGATGCTCAATCTAATTAGAAGACATACGTACATTCATTGGGTTGTGGTTGCACATACCATTCGTCTTAAATGCTTTTCTAGTTCTTCAATCTAGGTATGACACTCTCTAGCTATATATGAGTTGATACTTGTTAAATATTTTTGTGTTTGAGAACGTAGTCTCTCAATGGAAGGACAACCATGTCATTTTTGTATTTTTGTCAGTTGGAGTTGGAGAGTGACAATCAATTCTCTTCACGCAATAACTTCATGCAATAACCACTGCTTTTTCATATCAAATTATTTCTTTTCTTCTTTATTTAATATCAGCAAACAATTTCAACATCATTTCATCTAGCTGTTGCAAAATTAAGTTTCCTCCCTAGAACGGACTTGATCCACCAAATGCCTTTAGCGCCCTAGGCTCCTTCTTATTGCGGCGGCGGAGTCTTGCTCTGTGGAGTCTTGCGTAGCTTGCTCACGTCATATCCTTCATCAACAGCTTTTTGAACCAGCTGATTATAGATTTTATCATCTATATGACTATGTCTGCTAAGTATCTGCAAAATAATAATAATAATTCCCACCAATTAGCCTACAAAAGTGAAGGAATTAAAACAAGAATCGGAACCCAAATCTCACTTAGTACAAACCACCCGGTGAACGATCAGTCATAAAACCAAAACCTTTGGCTTCTGATTTCTCTGGCCATCAACTGGGGCAAAAAGTAAAAAAGAAAAAGAAAGGAAAACCTGACAAGAAGGACACATACAAAGAGAGACGTCTTGCTGGGCTCGCCAACGATAGCATATTGATAATCAGCGTCAAGGTACAAGACCCAGTAGTCACCCCCCACAGTGAAGGTGGGATTGGACGGCGACAAATAGAATTGCAGTTTCAGCTTGGCCTCGTCGCTGCTTGGGTCGGCCTTGTAGGCGTTGCCCTTCACGAAGTTCCTCTTGCCATTGACAAAGGACTCGTTCAACACGTCCAGAGTCCCATCGTCCTTCGGAGTGTACGTGGCCCTCGTGTCCTTGCCGTCCTTGGGTTGGTAGGGCACTGGGAGGGAGGCAATCTCGTACCACCGTCCCGCGTATCTCTTGAGATCAAGTCCCTTCACCACAGTAAGCTCGCTGTCGAGCTGGTAAAAGGGATTGAGTCCAGAGTTCAATCCCCGTGTGCACAGCACACACATGAACATAGAAGGAGAAAGTAGCGAGACTAGAAGAAAGAGTCCCTTCACACCTCCCATCACTCTCTTTGCCATTCCTCTCTTTCCTAGTTGTTGTGTTTCCAGGTAGCGAGAGGGAGAGGGACTTGTCTCGGGGTTTTATGGAGAAGGAGGATTTTTTTTTCTCCTTTTGGTTTTCCTAATTTGTTGCAATTTTTGTGGATTTTTTTTCTCCTTTTGGTTTTCTTGATTTGTTGCAATTTTTGTATAAAATTATTTCCCAATTTTCCTCTTTCCTTATGACGTGCACTATTGTGGACCTTACGTATGTGGGGAACTAATGTCCTATAGTGTTCCATAAAAGGGAATTTAGGTCATGTACCATAAAATTTGCCAATTTCCATATAATCTGCCAATTTCCTTTTATTTGTTATGTAGTATTTTACTAATACATCCATAATGGGGTGTAGTTAGAACGCACTGTTTCATCTCGATAAGTTATGATGGAAAGACACCATTTGAAATGGTATGAGAGAGTCGTATAAAAATCTTCTGAAGATAATTGTTGGGGCGGTTGGCAGAAAGAAATTGCTCTCATTTTCTTGTCCCATTTCTATCAAAGAAAAACAAGGTGTTCCATTTCTTCTTTACGAGAACAATTGGCATTTATGCTATGGAAATTGAATGTTTTTTCTTGTGATTGCATTCAAACCAACGTGAAGTAATTTTGTTCATCATTCATCCACAATTCAACGATCGTTCCGGGGTAAATTGCTCATTGCACATCAGAAAAAGGCAAGCTGTCTTCCGCCGACTTTCTTCCAATATTGGTATTAGAGTTCGGTTGTGATTTCTACCTTATTTTTTCATCGAATTTTCTCGTTTACCATTTGATATTGAGATCAAGAGAATGAAATCTACATTTTTTGGATGTTTATTGCTTGGAAATGAAATATGAATTGTTGAAATGAACTGAAGCAAAGAATGAGTTTGGGGTAGTGTACATCCATACGATTTTGGCCAATTTTCGGATTATTTTTTCGGCCAAAATCAAATTTTAAATATATAAGGTGAAAGTACTTATCGAGATGAGTCCAATGGTGGGTTGAGTGCTGCCAAAGAATGCCGGACACGCCCACACACATCGCCAACCCACGAGCCCAACGCGCCACGTGTGACATCCTAGATTTTTTGTCTTATTTTCTATTGAATTAATTAGGCATTTCATCGACGCGCCTATAGAGTTATTCTCAGAGCTGATCACTCTTGAGATAACTAGATCATTTGGGGAAGCCATTAGAGAAATTTAATGCGATTAACTTGAGAATTTGACCATGAATCGGTTTTTCGACCGTGCTCATTTTTAGAGGCTATTATGGCATAGTTAAAACTTGATTTGAGATCATATATAGGTCGGTTCGACAGAGATGTGTGGCTAATCATGGGTGATACCACTAAATTGGAAAATTCTTGTCGACAGACACTAGACTGATTTTCTTATTGTTTTGGTATCCTGTGTTCGTATTTGGATCTTCAAAAATTTCATGACAATCGAGAGTCACCAATGAATAGAGTGGGTTCATTGTGGCTCAAAGAAAATCGACCACGGGTCATTTGCACTAAGAATTCTCGAAAACTACCTAGTGGCCTAGGTTATGCTAAAAACGTGCTGAATGGAAATTAACTGCCAATTCAAGTCCGATTTCAGAAATTGAAGATCCTATTACGTCACAATAAATTCAAGAAGTATTGACTTAGCCTCAGAAGATTTTTCTAACACCCGACACTTTTGGGAAAAAGTCATCGCCGGGTCGTTTTTGTGCAGAAAATGCTGGTAATTGTTTTTGATGGCAAAATTGGAAAGCGAGATGGATTCTTGGATGAGGAAAAATGCTAATGGAAGCATTGAGATGTTAATTGATTTTATAGAGGCCAAGTGAGGTGGAATTGAAGTGGACCAAGCATCCAATTGAAGCCAATTGGTGCCAAATTCGTAACCCCCTCATGCCTAGCCAAAATGAACTACTTCAAAGGTTGTGGGGAGTGCTTGGGTGGTTCAATTGAGGCCAAATGATTATACTTGGCCAAGAATGGTTTTTTGGAGATATTTGTGTCGAAATTAAAGGCAAAAGGCCCCTCTATCTCTCACTCATCCCTATCCTCTCTCTCCCTCCCTCCCAATTGGAACCAAACCCTCCTTTCTCCCCTCTCCATTCTCGACTAGCAGCAAGAGGAAGAAGCTGCAGCAGCCATGCCTAGACGCTGTCTCACACCGCCCGCGCCGTTGTCCTTCTTCCACCGGAGCCGCGCTGCTGGCCCGCCTACTCCACCGCACAACCCCATTGTCCCTCTCTCTCCTCACTTGACCCAGCTGCTGTTTTCGGTTTGTGGAAGCTCAATCAGAGCTGTCTTTTACCATTTCTTCACCGGTAAAGCCCCGCTAAGGCCTAGTTTGGCTTATTCTATCTTTCCCGCGCAATTCCTGCTTTGAATCAAGTTGTTTGGCCTCTGTTTTCAGCAAGATCAGATCTGGTTGTTTGTGGGTATCACAACAACTTTGAAGGTCGTTTTGAGGTGTCTACGGGCCTCGGTTCCTAGGTCCACTTTGAAGAAAAATGTTCCCCGCGACGTTCCCGACGTTTCGATTCGAGCTAATTGTTAAAGGGTGAGTTTGGCTCACTAATCCTTGCTTAGTTTGCTAATGATGCTTAATGGTTGATTAGTATTAATTAAGCATGATTAAGTGGTTAGATTGTTTAGAATAATTAAATTAGTGACTTAATGACGCATTGTTAGGTGGTTAGGCTTAGCCATTAGCATGTGGTTGTGCCATATTAATTATTGAACGGGTCTCGAGATTTTTTCCGATCCATTTCGGCTTCCAATTAGGCATTATGGGCCTAAATTTGATTTATTTCTATTTAATAATTAATTTTTGAAATTAATTAATTAATTAATTAATTATTTTTTTGGAAATTGAACTGGGATGGCCGGTGACCAAAATTTCTTCCCGATCATCGTGGTGCAGTCCATTTATTTATTTGAGCTTTAAATCATGCCAAATTGATTTTATTGTGGATTTTTAGGATATATTCCTAAGTGAATGGTTTTGAGATTTTGTTTGAGAATTGATTGGATATCGATTGTCAATATCGATAGTAGATCGGTGAACTATGGAAAGGCAATGCCATAGTGGTCTAATGATAGGTTATATATCACTTTGGAGAAGGCACGTGGGCTCGGTGAGTTGGTTTATCACTTGGGAGAATGCAAGTGGGCTCGGTGACCTGATGCATCACTTGGGAGAATGCACGTGGGCTCGGTGAGTAAGTATGGCATCTTGGAAAAGACACGTGGGCTTAGTGAACTGATGCATCACTTTGGAGAATGCACGTGAGCGTAATAAGTAAGCATGTTGTCTTGGAGAAGGCATGTGGGCTCGGTGAGTTGGTCTATCACTTGGGAGAATGCACGTGGGCTTGACGACTAGATATTCCTTCATGAGGAATGATTGGTCTGATGACATGTAATTGAGTAGGTCAATTGATCGAGATATCGATCTGTGATGATATGATTGGGTACCTATTTGAATTGTATTGATATGCGGGTGGAATTTGAGGCCAGAGTAAGTCCTCTATCCCGTGTGTGTATAAATAGTCCGTAGCGTATTGGTTTATTAATCGAGTCTTAGGAAGTAGAACTCGCTGAGACGTTGTCTAATGGTTATTGTATAATCATTTTAGGCCTCTAGATGGCATCACCTCCACCTCCTCGTCCATTTTGGTATCTCAAAAGAAATCTTGAAGATAAAATACCACTTCCATATACACCCCCACCCTGAAGGATTGGAGTACGTATTGGTGAAGTCAACTATTTAGGTTAATGTGGGTTTGGATGCCCTGAGGCCCCATGAGTACCGATCATGGTACCATCACTATTTTGATGGGTGAAAAGAGGGTCCTATACCTGAGGGTGACGTGCCCATGTACGTTTTGGAAGAGGGATTCGGCGAAGGAATGGTAGACCATAAGGATGGGTCAATCGTAGATGTGAGGGATCCTGCCCTTGGAAATGAACCTCATACTACTGTGTACTCCATAGATGATGCTAACTAGGGTGAAGAAGAAAGGGAGTTAGTCAAGCAAGAGGAAGGACTAGAGGAGGATCAGGAATGGGAATGGCCGGAGGAACAAATTGTGGAGAACGAGCCTGAGAATGAAGCTGAAGTGAATTTTGAGGAAGAAGGTCTTGAGGACGACCCTGAAGAGGAGGAACTAGAAGAAGACGAGGTGATGGAGGAAGACGAGGAGCTTGAAGAGAATGAGCTTAGTGTAGAAGAATCTAAGGAGGATCATGATGATGATCTCGAATATGACCCGGATGAGAATTGAGATCCCATCCCTTTTATGAACTTTGTGTATAAGTCGATAGGTGTGAGACTAGACCTCTGTGAAAAGTATTGTAAGATGTACTATGAGGTACGTCTGTATAAAAGTGTGGTTGTGGATTTCAATATGAAAAATATGGCCCTACTTTTCTATCCTATTATTTTATTGTTTGGGGATTTATTATATGCTTCCGCATGCGTATTAAAATGAAAGGGTCGGTGATGCATTCTGGGACGTCGCTATAAATTGACCAGGTGAGGGATGAGCACGCGTTCGAGGATTGGGGCATGACACCACGCGTGTGTTAGCGAATCGACGCTACTGACGTCAGAGATGACGTCATCCAACGATCGGTAACCGCCGGATGACGTCACCACTGGCAATAATTGGCCAGCCGGTCATTGACCAACGACTCGACCCGCGACTCGACTCGAGACCCAACCGGACCTGTTGACCGGTCAACCGGTTTAGTGGTCAAATTGGTTGGACCGATGTCATGCCCTGATCTTCGAGCGCGTGCCCATCCCTCGGTGGTCAATAAAATTTGTGACTTCTTGGGACAAGTCATCAACTCCTTTCATTTTATTGCACATGCAGAAGCGAATAATAAATCCCCTGACAGTAACCATCTTATGATAGAAAAGCAGAACAGTAGATTCACAAACAAAATGCTTTTATATACACATTGAGTCATGCATAAGAGTCTACAACCAAAAGACTTTAAAAGACTAACTCTCAAAAATAAGTTGTCCTATCTGATCTACACCTCAGATCCCCTCAACTCGACTCCAGGTCCTCTACTCTATGGTCCTGAAAAGTTAAGCCCATGACGGAGTGAGATATAAATCTCAATGAGTTCACGCTCTAAACCCCGATTAGGAGGGTAATACGCCTAGAGGCGTCCTAACCACACAATCACACAACTACAGAGATTTATCTCGTCTCAAATTCTCCCTGCACGTCAACATAATTTATATAACACATATAAGCAGTAATACCACTCGATCCAATGGAGTGTCTCAAATCACATCTCTACCAATCACCGCATCTTAGTCAATCAATCTATCCATCAATCATGCATTCCAATTGATCACGGTTGCATAGGCATGATCTAACCGTCACACAGTGGATCTAACCGTCATATAGCGGGTCTATCCATCACATAGCAGATTTAACTGACACATAGTGGATCTATCCATCACACAGCGGATCTAACCGTTATATAGTGGGTTTATTCGTCACATAGCGGATCTAATCGTCACTTAGCGGATTTAACTAACACACAGCGAATCTATCCATCACACGGTGGATCTAACTATCACACAGCTAGGCGTCGTCTCATCCCATCGAGCACAACCACGTCTACCTCAAGACGGCTTTCCACATAAAAGCATCATTTATCCGACACACAGTGGGTGACAAATTCTCTTAATCAGCACACTATTATCCAATACCGGCCAAGGACATTGTGCTTCGCACTTAAATTCCTCAATTAAAATAATGTCTTGGCCTATTTTCTTCGTGTAAAAAATACCCAATAAAAGTAATCGTGTGTGGGTACACGATCGGCTTAAGCCAAAAATATAATATCATTCCTTTGGACAATCCCACTATTTAATATAGTCCATAAACACATTTTTAGCATTGTAAACCAACGCTTGGTATTTTCTAGTTAATTACTAAAATTACTTCATTTTGGGATAATTACCCAAAATTCCAATTTTCATTCAATTTACACAATACAACATTCAATTAAATAAACCAATCACACACAATTGCAATCAACACGAAATTCCGGTCATCGGCTATCCTGGTCTAATTTTTGGAAAATAATAACCAATTAAGTAATTACGAAAATTAATTAATAAATGCCAATAATTGCAATTTAAGCCAAAAAAGCCTAATTAATTACTGAAACAGGCCCGGAAAATTTTCGAACTTATCTAGATAAATACTATAGCTTATCTAGTCTCTAATTACGCTACTCTAATCACCTAACATGCAATAACGATTAATTAAATCAGCAAGCTATTCTAATTATCCGCATAATCCATACTTAATTTAAAGTAATCAATCCTTATGTATAATTAATTCCCTAAGTGGAGATTAGTGAGTAAACTCACCAGATTAACAAATCGGTGAGTCCACGGCAATGGCAATGCGACGGCGGCCAACAAATTTCGAAATGGCGACGCCGAAGGTGGCTTGGACCGAGTTGAAAATGGCTCCGTAAGTTGCTACTAAAGGAGGAGAAATCGGTTCTACGTTGAGGTCGGTCAAGGGGCTGAGCTGGTGTGAAGCTTTCTGGAGATGGCATGTGGACGACAGGGGTGAGCTGGGTGGACTAGCTGTTGGTCGTTGGCATTGGCTGGGCATGGAGCTGCTTTGTTGCTAGAGTTGGAACGTTGAACGGTGGCTCTGAAGTGCGCTGGATGGGTGAGGCGGCAGGTGCAACAAGAAGATGAAGAAGCTGCTGGCGTGGGAGCGCAAAATGGTGGAGGACGCATGGCAAGGGGATGGAGCAGCTTCGGTGGATGGAGAGGCATGAGGGGAAATTCGGTGGGGATAGGCGTGTAGCTTGCAAAGTCAACAAAGGGGCTTCGATTGGAGAATTCTGCTGAAGTTTGATAGAGTGAAACAAAAGATGTTGGAGCAACAGGCATGAGATGAGTGCTGGCATTTGAACAATGGAGGAGAAGGCCAGCAAGAGAGAGAGAAAGAGAGAGAAGCTGTGGGCGTCAGGGGGAAAAAGGAAAATGAAATAGAAGCACTAGATAATTCTTTCGATGGAGAGCTACAGGCGATCTTCGAAGGAAAGGAGAGAGAGAGATCAATGTGGAGAGGGTAGCACCAAGGGAAATGAAAGAGAGGCAGCGGAGGAGGATGACAACCGGACGTGCGAAGGAAGGAGGGGCGGCTTAAACATGCGGAGGAACCCAAGGAAAAAGGGGAACATAGTCAAACAACTTATCCATTTAATTAAAGTCTTTTCCCCTAATTCTTTCTTGGAATTTAATCCCCCAAATAATTCAATTTTGATGCTAATGTTGCAACCCCCATCCAAGCTTCGAATTTCTTCAATTTCTTCTCCAATCTCTCAATTTGATGTCTAAATTTTGCTAAAGAATAAGTCTACACAATTTCTATAGGTCCCCTTTACCAAAAGGCTCGGTAAGGAGGCCAAAAATCCTTTTAGTTTACCCATATGAATTTCCATTCTTTTTTGAATCGTCTGAATTGATTTTTTTGTAAAAATCCTCAATTTGATAGAATTTCTCTAAAAGACAAGACGGTGTCCTATAAATAAATTGTGACATACTTGAACGTTCGAATTTCAAAACTGAATTCAATTTTGTGGTTAAAATCAACTGGATGCGATTTTAGTAAAATCTACCAAATTAGGTAGCTTTTAGGGATTTTACCGTAGATATATCCCTTAACGGTTTCACCCGATAAATTGGTTAACTCGTAAGTGATCATCTTAGAGAAAAATGACCATAGGTGTGTTGATGAAAAGCCCATTTCGTTTTATCGAAATAGTAAGATGTCACAACTAATCTCTGATCGAATTGACTGGACTGGCTAGGAGCCTTCTGGCTCGCTGGTGCATGCACCAAACGCGCCTCATACTCAAGCGGCATGTGTAGGTGCGTAAGAGCTTCAATTGGAGCGTGGTCAGTGGCGTTTGGTTCAAATGGATGTTTTCTACATTGTGGTATAATTATTTTATATTTTTGAGTTTTTTAAAGGTATATAAATATGTAGGGAACCTAAGTATGCGCATCTTTGGGGTATAAATGCATTGTATATTCTTTTTAGCTTGTATTTTTTATGGTTTTAGAAATACAATAGTTAGCTTTCATGAAAATGGTATTATATATGTTGTGTAGAGCTTGGTTCAATGATAGCATATACATAGTTTAATATACTTGTAATTTTATAATTCCAAGAAAATACAAATAATGGTAGAAAATCCTTATTTTTTCGTTATATGTTGAATTACAGTTTTGATTATAATTGCTGCATGATTATGTTTTATACGTTGATTCACATCATGCTAAGCTTTTTGTGTTAATAAAAAAAATGTAAAAATTATATAAGGTCATGTAATTATTTTTCCTAGTGAGAGTTCGCAGATTGGTAGAATTCAAAAGAATTCTCACCTAGAACTTAAAATTTGCACAAATTAAAGTAATTAATGATAATAGAATAATCGAACATAGGAGCTGATTCGGAACATAGTGCACTTTCATTTTTGTGTCATTTGTTAAATTATTATTAATTTAGTTTATCTTTATTGCAAATTAAATATGTGTGTTACTCTAAAAAATGTGTTAGAATTGATTATACGTTTATTATGTCAATGTGTTATAGTAATTAATTATGATTTCAGCATCTAAGACTATTGTGGCTGACCTTAATAAGGGTGGAAAGTTGAACGGTGATAATTATAATATTTGACACCAAAAGGTTCAGTATATTCTTGATGAGTAAGAGGTTTTGGAAACCCTCAATCACACCATGGATGAACTTGAGCATGGAATTTCAGCTTAACATAGGATAGATCTAGAAGCTTATCAATCTTGAAAGAAGAAAAATAGCATTGCTTGTATCACGTTGCTAAGTTGTATGCAAGATAATCTCATGTGTAAGTTTGAAAATTATAATAAAGCTCAAGTAATGTAAGTTCCCTTGAAAGATAAGTTTGGGGGTCCATCTGCCACTAAGTTGAGGAGACTTACCATCAAGTTTGACACATATCGAAATCGCCTAAATGTAACAATGAGGTAGCATCTTCGGAAAGATGTCAAACATAATTCATGAGTTGAAGTCGACAGGTCACTCCTTTACTGATAAACAACAAGTTTAAGCTGCTATAAGGTCGCTTTCTGACAATCGGGAGCATATGAAGATCAATATTGCACATAATAAAAATATTGTCACTTTTGATGATATAATACGTCATTTGGAATTAGAGGATAAGTGCTTAGAGGCCGCGAGATCCTGTACCCATGCTTATGTAGCTTAATCGAGTTCATGTCAAGCTTCGGGCTTTAAGCGCAAAAGGAATCATCAATTCAACAACAAAAACATTTGTTTGGAACAATTTGTTATGGTTCTAGTCACATATTGAATGATTTTATGATGTTAGACATTGACTATGATCGGTATAATGTTAATGTCGATGGTTGTTTTTCTTTAATTGCATCTTTTTGTAATATTGAGATTGATGCAAGTACTTAGCATGCTCTATTATGTCACATTAGGTTACAAAGAATGCAAAGACTAGTTAGAGAAGGCTTTTTAGGGTCACTCACTAATGTTAATCTACTCATATGTGAACATTTTTTAGTAGGAAAAACAACTAGAAAATCATTCGATAAATGAACTAGAGCCGAATTTCCATTGCAACTCATACATTTTGACATTTGTGGTCCTTTGAACATGAGGACGAGGCATATAGTCTCATATTTCATCACTCTTATAGATGATTTCACGCGTTTCAATTATATTTTTCTTATCTCTCATAAGTTAGAAGCATTAGACTGTTTTCGACGATATATACTGATGGTAGAGAATCGGTTAAACAAAATAATAAAAATATTGAGAATCGATCGCAGACGTGAATATCTATTTGAGCAATTCAAGACTCTTTGTGATGAAAAGACAATTGTATGATAATTGACTATTCCTAGTACTCAACAACAAAATAGGGTAGCTGAGAGAATGAATAAAAATCTATTAGAAATGATTAGGTCTATAATGGCATAAGTAAATTTACCCATCTCCTATTGGGGAGATGCGTTATTGACTACCGCTTATATACTTAACTAAGTGTCCTCAAAATCAGTCACTTCCATCCCTTATAAATTGTGGATTGGTAGGAAATCAGACTTAAGTAATCTACGTTCATGGGGATGTGCAATTTATGTTCATGATTTCTCTCACAAATATGGCAAATTAGGTCATAGAAGGAATAAATATATTTTTATAAGATATTCTGAACACTTCAAAGGGTACGTGTTCATAGGTGAACAAGTTGATAGATGATTGAAATGGAGTCACTAGATGTCACGTTCTTGGAGAATGATTTTCCTAATAGATGTGAGATTAATAAGGACTTCCAATTATATGGGATGGAAGATCCTAATAATACACCCAATCATTTTGTAAAGGGAAATGAAAATTTATCTTAACATACAAGACCTAGTAGGAGTGTTGCATCACTTGGTGAATTTAATTTAAAAGAATTCAGTTACGTAAAAGTAATCGTAAAAGTATTCCTTATCGTCATTTTGAGATTGAAGGTGAAACATTTATGATTACTCAGAAAGACGATGTCAAGTCTAAGATTGTTCAAAAGCCTCTCTCATCCTCTGATAAGGAAGAATGGAGAAAAACTTTGTAAGATGAAATGGAGTCAATAAGAGCAAATCATGTTTGGGACTTGGTTGATCTACCACCCAATCGCAAGGCTATTGGAAACAAATTGGTTTTTAAGATTAAACGAATAGCGGATGGATCCAATGAAAAGTATAAGGCTAGTCTTATGGCAAAATGTTATACTCAACAAGAGGGAATAGATTATGGAGAAACATTTTCACCAATTATAAGGTTTGCCTCAATACGCCTTGTCCTAGCCATTGTTGCACATTTAAATCTTGAATTACATCAAATAGATGTAAAGACAGCATTTCTCAATGGAGAACTAGATTGGGAAATCTATATGAAGCAGCTAATAGGTTTCATAGCTAAAGGTCAAGAGCATAAAGTTTACAAGCTTCATTGCTCAATATATGACCTTAAGCAATCATCTAGACAGTGGTATCTTCGTTTTCACCGAGCCATAACAACTTTTGCTTTCACGATGATCGAAGAAGATCATTGTGTATATATCAAATGGTTCAAAGACAAATTTGTGATTTTATCACTTTATGTGGACGATATTCTATTAGCTGGAAATGATAAGGTTTTTGTTATCACCATAAAAGAATGATTATCCTCCAATTTTGAAATGAAGGACATGAGAGAATCTACTTATATATTAGGAGTTAAGATCGAAAGAGATCGATCAATGAAACTCTTTGCTTTATCACAAGAGTCTTATATAATGAAGATTCTTGAACGTTTCAATATGAAGCACTGTAATCCCATTGATACCCTTTCATGCAAGGTGAAGGCCTAAATACTAAGATGTGTCTTAAGACTCTAGAAGAAAATAAAGTGATGGAAACTATTCCTTACGCTAGCGCGGTCAGAAGTTTGATGTATGCTATAATGTGTACTCAACCTGACATATGTTATGCTATGGGATTGGTGAGCTGATATCAATCAAATCTTGGTCAAGTACACTGGAAATTAGTGAAGAGGATCCTAAGATATGTAAAATGCACCATAGACTATCGACTTTGTTACCAAGGGAATGATTTACACCCATTAAGCTATTCAAATGCTGATTGAGGTGGAGACCTAGATGAGTGTAAATCGACTTCTAAATATGCGTTTTTGCTCAATGGATGTGCATTTTCTTGGAATAGCAAAAAATAGACATGCATTGCATTGTCTATGATGAAGGTAGAATTTATTGCATACTCTGTAGCAGTACAAGAAGTAATATGGCTAAAATGTTTCTTGGAAAATTTAGTTACTGTCATTAAGGTTCCAAGACCAGTGATAGTTTATTGCGGTAGTCAAGCAGCCATTGCCTATATGAAAGATCGCAAGTATCATGGAAGGACAAAGCACATTGACATAAAGAAAACCTTCATCAGAGATATAATAACGTAGAAAGAAGTGATCATATAATACATTTCAACTAATAGAATGGTTGCTGATCCATTTATGAAGATTGTTCCTAGAGACGTATTTTTGGCCCACAGGATGTCACTAGGATTACTTAGAATATGATATGTGTTATTGTAAAGGATCATTGATTTATGTATATGTGGACATATGTATTGTATTTGTTTATTTATTAGTGATTTAATGTTTTATTAATAAGTACAAATCTATTATAGGACTAGCACAAACATACATATATTACTGGAAAGTATGTTAGCAGGCAATGATTGGCTTATTTTCTCGTGCCACGCTCTCAATTTTGCTTTTATACTTGGGTGCCTAGAGACAACAATTTGACCTTGGGCCCCACCTTGTGAAACTCTGATATTGATTTTCCTTCTACGGGTATAAAAGATAGAGACCATTATTTTTTATTTTATTTTATTTCCTCTTTGTCTTATAGTGTAGATCACTTTTTTTTTTTTTTTTTGCTTTCTTTTGTACGTCCAAAACAAAGTCCAATAAAAGGAAAAATTTCTCCATCCGACATTTAATTTGTTTGGGGAAATCTTTCTCAACAAACTTGATTTAACAAATCGTTATCCGAATTCAAACTCAAGATATTAATTTAACACCCTCCATCACTTTCTTTGCCATTTCTCTCTTTCCCTCTTATTGTGTTTCCGGGTAGTGAGAGGAAGAAGGGTTTGTCTCCGAGTTTTATAGGGGAAATGGAGGATTTTTTTTCTCCTTTTGGTTTTCCTATTTCTCTTTTTTGTTTTCCTTATTTGTTGCAATTTATGTATAAGATTATTTCCCAATATTCCTCTTTCCCTGTAATGTGCACGATTGTGGACCTTATGTGTGTGGGGAACTAATGTTCTAGAGTGTTCTTGTTCAAGAGTTTTTCTCGAGGATAAGAATCAGGGGTAAGCATCAGTTTAGGGTTGACCCTAAACCAGTCCAACCCTGCTGGTTCTAATCCAGTTTCCAAGAGGATTGGATTGGTCCTTGGTCTTGAGACACCTAGACCTGCACTGTACGAGTTGGTCCTCGATCCTATAAGTTTAGGGTTGATCTAACCAGGCCAACCCTATAAATAATATATATCATACATGTTATATATTTAATACATTAATATTCTTTTATCTATTCTAAAGTCTATAACCCTAACTTAACATTAATGGCGTTCACAAGTCCTCCTCCTTTAACATTATGTTATGTTCTCTTCTTTCTCTTTTATCTTTGCCAAGTAAATCCAAAAGAATAAAGCCCTTATTAGAAGTTTAGAAATCCTCTTCATGAGCAACATTCAACGATCGCCTTGCTCCCACTTGTCGCTCGCAGCTCGCCCCACTCTTGCATGTTGCTTGCTCATTGTTCGCCCTGTTCTTGCACGTCGCTCGCTACTCGTCCCTCACCTAGCTCGCCCTATTATTTTGAAAATCATAGGTTGTAAAAGGTCAATCGATACCATGTCAACCTAAAAAGAACCCTTCTCAACAATCGGAGGTACAGACACCTAGAGTGTCAAAACTTGGCATAGAGGGACACTTAAATGCCAAAAGTTTGAAAAGTGACACTTAAGTGCTAAAATCGAAGCAAAATGTATTACTTAAGTGCCAATCAGGCCAAAATTCGACCAAAATTTTGACGTGATATTTTTCGGTGACATGCTTAACCAACGTGGCAATTTTTTTTTAGAAAAAAAAAACACACATGGAGGAGGAAAACGATATTGCCCCATCCACTCTGCCTTGGCCAAGTTAAACGATGTCATTTTTCCTTAGTGCTAAACAACGTCATTTAGCTTATTTAGGGTTTAACTAGTCGTCGCTTGCATTTACACCAGATCTGACATCCTCTCCATCGTCGTTCACAGGTCGTCGTTCGCAAGTCATCGCTCATCATCATTGCTCACTGTCATTGCTTGCCATCGTCACTCGACGTCATCACTCACTCAAGTTTGTTCTCTTTTTCATCTTCCCCGTGGTGAAATTAGGGCTCCGACTCATTTATTAGGGCTTTAACTTGAAATTTAGGGGTCGGTTGGGAAATTTAAGAAGAAGAAGAAAGCATCAGTTGTGCCAACAAGAAAGAAGAGCAAAAACCCAATTGCAGGTCTATTTGAATCAATTTAGTTTGGGATAGTTGCAACTCCTTCTGAATCAATTCAGCTTGGGACATTTGTAGCTCCATCTGAGTCAGTGGATACTGAGAAGGTTGAAGAAAAAGTTGCACGTCTAGTTAGAAAGAGTGCATGAATTATGAATCAAGTGAAAGGCATATCAAAAGAAGCACAAACATGAGATGTTGTGCATAGTGATTGATGATATGGGACATAATAGGATTTGTGGAGCTTAGGAGTCAGTTTTGTAAACGTTTATAATAATTTCCTATGGATGATTATCTTTTTTTTTTCTTCTTTAGTTTGTCATTAATTTTGTGAGACTTAATTTCAATATTAATGGAATGATATTGCTACTTGCCAAATTCTTTTGCTTTTTGTAAGATATGGATTTTGATTTTACTTGCTGCTGTTGGTGTTGGGTCTGTGGTGGTAGCTGGAGTGTTGGTGTGGCTGGTGGTGGTGGATGATGATGCTTGGTGGTAGTGTGTTTGTTGTTGGGGTTCGGTTGAGGGCTCATGCTACATCTGGTTTAAGTGTGTAGTGTACACATCTTACACTAGGAGGTGTTCGTGCAAGGCTCAACTTGCACCAACACTTTCTGCAGCAGACCCACCACCAGCACAGTGGTTGTTGGGTGGTGGCCGAGTGCTAATGTGGTGGCTGAGGTGCTAGTGTGGCTAGTAGTAGTAGCTGGCAGTTGTGGGTTTGTGGTGGGAGTTGGGGGCTTATGTTGAATTTGGTGCAAGTGTGTAGTATGCACATCTTACACCGGGTGTATTGGTGCAAGGTACTGGTGCAAGGCTCAGCTTGCACCAGTACCTTGTGCAGCAACACCACTAGCACGGTGGTGGCTGGAGTGCCTAGTGTGGCTAGTGGTGATGGTTTGTGGCATAGCTGGTGGTGGTGGCTGGCGCAATTTTTAGAGAAAACCTACAAAAAAATTGACACTTAGCTAATCACATTCTAAAAAAATTGACATTTAAGTGTTCACTTTTAACTATGAGTGACACTTAAGTGATCACTTTAATAAATATTTGACATTTAAGTGATCATTTTTAATTGCGACTAATACTTAAGTGATTATTAAATACAATTTATGGCACTTGGGTAATCACTCGTGTTTATCTTATGTATATGTTGGTTTGCAGCAAAACAGAGAAGGTAATGATAATTTAATTTATGGAAACTCCATTCAATTCCAATATCTGCTGCTGGTTTATGTTTATATTTAGTTCAAGTAAAAAAGCTACCACAACACATTGACCTAATACACATACATCATTATTGGTTTATATTGAAGAACAAGCAAAAACATATTACAAGTAGCATCTAATTCACTCATTCTTTTTCCTTAACCTCCTTACAAACACAAGAAGTAACCCATGTCGCGACCTCTTTTTTTCGGCACCCGATCGGGGCAGGAGCCTTGAGGAGGCTAATGGTTCGGCCAATGTCTATTAGGCGTAGCCCGGACTCTCCCAAGTCCACCAATTCACGACTTAATGGTCCAAGTTTTTAACCTATAAGTCAATTTTAAAATGGAGTCGCCATTAATCAGTTTGGGGTGGGTTGATTAGAAACCCAAGTGAAATACCGGGAGAAATACTCACTCCTGTGCAACCAGAGAAATTATGATCGAGGACTTGATTACACTAGTTAATCACTAATGCCCTTTCGGTACTTAATTTTGTTTAAACCCTGAGGCTTTTTGGATGTTTTAGGGATTTTCCATGCATTTGTGAAAAAAAAAACATTTTTTGGGACCTTTTTCTATTTTTTTGACATAAAAAGCATTTTTTGATTTTTTGGTCTTTTTTCTGAAAATATAAATCATTTTTGGCTTTTTCTGACATTTTTGGCTTTTTAAGGAAAATATGGGATATTTTTGTTTTTATTTTTATTTTTTGGAAATAAACTATTTTTTAATTTTTAATTTTAAAATATTATATTATATTATAATATTATAAAAACGAACCAGGTTGGGTTCCCCGATTGGGATCGACTTGGTTCGCGACCCGCGAGACTTGGAGGGGCCCGCATTGCGGGCCCAGCCCGGGATTTTTTCTTTTTAAAAAAAAACAAGGCCCAAATCGAATTTGGCCCACTTTAAAAAAAAATTCAGCCCATCATCTACCCAGTCCATGCGTGTAGGTCTGACCCAGGGAAACCCTACCCGGTTCAGACCCACGCCCGACCCGGTCTTCAGCCGCTGACTCGGCTCTTGAAACCCTACCCGGATTCGTGACCCGCTTTGATCTCTCTGACCCGACCTGCTCGTAGCTCTCGAGATTTTGGCGATCCACGATGCTGAGGGAGGGTCGGCTAGACATCACCAGGTAGTGACTTGATGGCAGTGACGCGGCGGACGACGGCTAAGGTTTTGGCGACAATGACGGGCAACTACTGGATTCTCAAGAAGCGGCGACGACGATGGGCGGCTGCTGGGTTCTCGGGGGGGAGGTGGAGTGATAGTGATGACATGGGTGAGCACGGCTGTTACCTATTCGCAACGACGAGACGTGATGGTAAATGGTGGTGGTGACAGAGAGGGTTGTAGATGATGACGACAGGGCAGCGATGGCGTCCCCTCAGTTTCCAGATCTAGCGTGGCGTCGATGGCTCGATTGTCAGTGTCAGGGATGGCAGTGGTGGTTCGGTGCGGGGATGGAAGAGGGCGGCGTCGACGACGCCTTCTTGTCCCTTCAGATCTGGCCCTTCGATTCCTCTCTCGCTCAGCCTCCACACAGTTAGATCTCTCCCCCTCGAGCTCGCTTGCCACCGGCCTCCCCCGAAGTCTCTCGAAGGGAGGTCGTTTGAGCTTCACTACCCGATCTCTCGAGTGCTCGCTCTTCGATTTCCCCTGAAGTCTCTCAAGGGAAGATCTCCGAGTTCGCCGTGTCCTTCGATGAAGTTTGTGGCCTGTTATTTATAGGCGAGGGGGCAGCCGGTCGATGAAGGTTCGGCCGCCGGTCCTCGCACGCCGAACAGCCTCCGCTGGCCGAACCAACATCCTATCTTTTGAGGTGGCTCTAGCTAGGCCATCTCGCATTGAAGACGCATCCACTCCATCATATGTTGCAGCCTCCTTTTGTCTTCCGGTGTCGCACGCATCCTGTCTCCGGCGCATGCTACTTATCCGATTAGAGAAGACGATAGTAAGAAGAAGAAGAGAAACAGGAGAAGGGGCTGGGCTAAGTCGCGCGGGCTGGGCCGGTTGGGGCCTGCGCAAGAGAAAATAAAAGGAAGGGGCTGGGCTTATTGACGCAGCCCAGAAGGCTGGTGCTTTTGTTTTTTCTTTGTTTTTTATTTTTATTTTTTTGTTTTTATTATTTATTATCCGAAAAAGGGAAAAATACATAAACATAGAAACTAAGGCCTAATCAAAATTTAGGCGTCAACAACCCACAGTACATATGATAGCACAAACAACAACAAAGCCACAATGATCTTGTGGAACAACACAAACTTCTTCTCATTTTTCAAAAAGACAAAAGCCTACATTTAATCCAAAACAATTACATTTGTCCACTCATTTTAATTATGGCGGTTGAAGAAATTTTTTCTCATCTTCAAGTGCTTTACATTTCATCATAAAGTATGATAGACAACAAAACAACACCATAATAAATGCTTGATAACACCTCCGTTTAATTTTCATCCTTGAAACTTCATTCTTGAAAAGTTTAGCCGAAGTCACTTGAGCTTGCATTGAGTCAACATTGTCTAAGTCGTCCATGAACATAGATGGAGATTGATATCTTTTATCAAGTAGATCTAATATTACCTCTGTGACTCAGTGAGAGAATTTCGCATTGACCCATTTGAAGTATTTGCACTTCAACCCTTCTTTATATCTGGCACATTCATAAAATCTTCTCCTAGGATTGATTCGAGTCCACGATGTTCTTCTTAGACTCGGTAATCCACAAACACAGAAACTCTGGCCTTCTCCTTCGCTTCGGTGAGAGGAATTTAGGCATTGCTGAGAGTCATGCTCTTCTTTTCTAATATTCGACAATGGATTTTTGGGCAAATTAAAATTAGGGTTCGAGAATAGGATTTGAGCACTTCAATAGGGATTTTGGCCGATTTAGGGTTTTAGATTTGGGGCAATTTGGGAGACGACGTCGTTTTGGTAGATTCATGGCTTTTATTTTGGCCAACTATGGAAATGGCATTGTTTTGGGTGAGTTAAAGCTGAATTAGCTCTCCGGCAATCCATGTAGGCAAGCAAAAATAATAAAATATTGTTACGTAGGATTTCTGGCAAGGTCCGCTGGAGGTAACACTTAAGTGTCCCACTTTTAAAAAAAAGTGGCACTTAAGTGGCACTTTCGAGACTTTTAACACTTAAGTGTTCCCTCGTGCCAAGTTTTGGCACTTGGGCTGTATTTTGTCCCAACAATTGCTTCAAGTAATTGGTGTCATTTACTTATGGATCTTGGATGCTTATTTTTGTTTTAAGTATGATTTCCACAAATCTTTTCGTGGAGTGTTAGTAGTGTGAGGATGTAAAATTCTATATTTGAAATTCTTTCTAAACTATAGAAATGTCACACTGAGTATTGGATGAAGGTACATGGCTTAAGCTCATGCTGCTTTTGTCCTTTTATGCTTTTCACTTTATTTTTTTCTTTCCTTTTAAATAGAAATTTATGAAACAGTGCTAGTTGGCTCTATAAAATTATATTGTTACATTATCTAAAATTTATATTGGATATATATTGGTGTTTATAATTTGGTTGATCAATACCGCATTGTTAATAGATATGTAATTCCAAATAGTAGGTTTGTCTTTTTCAAGGAATACAAAAAATAAAACAAATAATTTATCGGTTGGTCCTGGGTTGATCCTAGAATGGGACCGGACCCATAAGGTTGGTCCAATCCTCGGTCCCGGGCTCAATAAGGTCGGTCCTTAGTACTGAAATTTGAGGATCAACACTGTGCGGATTGATCCTTGGTTTAGATATTGAATAGGCCAAACTTAGACCATGCTCATCCCTAATAAGAATAACTTGAAAGGGAAATTTAGGTCATGTACCATAAAATTTGCCAATTTCCTTTTTATTTGTTCCATGATAATTCTTCGGAACTAATCGGTAAGAAAATTACTGGATTTGGATTTTATCATCATACCTTTAGGAGTAGAGATTTGGACATTATATATGAATTTCATATTTTGTGGAAAATAAAGGGTTTATTGATTTCCAGGGGAGCAGCAAATTCTAGTTTGAATATGGCGATCTGGGAAACTTGGCAGCCTCGAAAAGGGTCCATTTCTCATGTGTCAACTTCATGGAAAAACATCAAGGAAGGACAAATTGCATGCTGAGTGAGAAATCAGCTTCGAGGCTTGAATGGACTGCACTATATTATTACCTAAAGAGAGATTCCAATCAAGAATTATAAAAGACCGTAGATCACATGCATCTTTTATCTCTCTTCGTCAACGAATTATTTTGAAAAAAGAAGAAATCACTGACTTAAGATATATTTGAGTACTTTCGCAACACTTCAACATTTCTCTTGATTTTTTGTACATCTTGATTTAACTAAGTGAATGGGACAATGCCATATTTTAGCCACGTTTTCCAAATTTTGGTTTATTACCTCATTGCTAGCTGCTGCAATTTCATCTTTTTGTAATGATTTTCCTTTCTGCAAGTCGGTTTGATATTTCTTGGGAACGCCACTGGTCGTTTGATATCCTAGTTTGAGACGAGCAGTTGGTTTGTTCCCCAATCAATCGCACATAACTTGTTCGACAGAATGCTCATGAAGAACTCTGTGCAAGTCGATTTCGTTTCCTTTTGTCATCCAAAAGCATATTACCACAGAGCACATCTCGATAATCAATTCTCAAGTTATTTCCATGATCAAATGCTTTTCTAGGCCATCATCGTTTTACTTTGTTTTGTTTTTCGTTCATGTTTTGGGGGGCCTTTGGCGTACTGATCATTTTGGTTGAAGTTGTTCTTGGTTGGGTCGTGAAGTGTAGAACAAAAGTTGAATTTCTGGGAATAGAAAGGAGCGTAGAAAGGCAGTGCGGACGAAATAGGAGTTAAGTGAGCTTAAGTTTAGTTTAAGGAACTTCGGGCTTAATTAGACATGATAGATCTTGGGCCTATATGTGGTTTGGTAGATTCGGGCTGGCTTAATTAGTCTCTCAGAGGTGCGTGGGCTGAGTCTCTTTTTAGCAAGAAACTTTGAGTAGGAAAAATTTAAAAATTGAAAAAGGTTTGAGAATTAAATTTCAAGTAGTTTTTCTAGATTTTTGAGTCAATTCTAGTTTAGAATTAATGCTTGATTTTTTCTAAATTAGAATGCACATAGTTTAGGGATTTTGATAAACATTTTAGGATTAGTGAAGTCTCAAAGAAAGAGGGAAAAAATGTGAAATCCGACCGGGATCGCAACCGGCTCCTCGCGGGTGAACGGGGGTGGTGAGCGACAGCTAGTGCTCAAGTTACAGGGAGTCTTGCGATGTCAAACGTTAACTCCGGCGTTTGTCGGCCAAACCGAGGGACTCGTGATGACGAATCGAATGAAGCCAGCGAGCCTCGGTGTTGTTGGAGCTGCGTCGCCGAGACTTGACGCAGTTGCTGCGTGAGCACAAGGTGCAGTAATAGCCAATGACAAGGCAAAAGCTGTGAGCACGTATGGAACGCCCGTTCTTCACGCGTGTCGTGCGAAGGACATGAAAATTCTCCAAGTGGGGCGCCTTAAATTTGACCGTAAGGGGATGCTTGACCAAGTCAAACTGCACTCACAAGAAAAAAATCACAAAGATCAACGTTGGATCATCTTCACTGCCACGTCTCTCTTTTTATTGTGGCCATCTCTCTTTGTATCTTTTGTAGACGTCACTGACTCCTTTGCTGAGGCTACATTTCGAGTGAACCAGAGCCACGAAAGCCAGACTCCGGGACTCGCCGATATTGGATTTGTTCGAGTTGACGCAGCGAAGCCTGGTGCCTCGTCGACGCTGGTTGGCGTTAGGATTTTTGATACCAAACTCGTCGGGAAGCAGCAGCACCAGTAGAGATCGCAGGGACGTTGTTCAGCAAGGAGAGACGCTGGCTAAGGGGTGTCTCGGCCGTGAAGAGTTCTTGGCAGAGCTCCTCTCGTCTCTCGATTCTCACGTGTATTCTCTAGTGTGCTCTGAGAATAGAATTGCCGACCCCCTTGCGATCGTCTCTTCCTTCTTATTTATGTGTCAGTCTGTTTGTAAAAGGCAAGAGATATCTTGGGCTGGCGTGAATGAAATCCACCACTTGATATTCTCAATATTATGCTCAGCCCCTATTAGTACGTAAATCTCCCACTTCCCTTTGAGTCATTGCTGAATATTTCCCTCGAATAATGGGAAAATCCCATTGAATTTGCCTTTTCTTTCTCCACCGCCACACACACATGCACCAATCTCCTTTCTTGATTTTCCCTTACTTTGTTGGTCAAATTTTCCTTTTATGCTCTTGAACGAATATTGACACAATATTTCTTTTGGTCTTGTTCCGATTGTGAGTTTTCCCCCAAGTATTTGACGAAGATATCCATTTCTTGTTTGAATAAAGAAATGTCACATTGAAGAATAGAATACATCGAAGAATATAATATCTTCGTTCGAGTCCATTCACTATTGTCAATTCAATGTGAGTGCAATAATAAGAAAAATAAATGCACCTAAAATTATATGCTATGCAATTAATATTATATTTTTTTAGGGCTTAAAAATTAATCCCTGATTTTCTATGCAATGAATAAATGACTGGGTTGCCAAAATTTAGGTGTCAACATTTATTGTTACAAACTCAATTAGGGGTTTTTGGCTTTACATATTGGTTTAGGATATCATTCTAGATTGAGACCAGCTGATAATAGGTGAGGATCTTGGCCCTTTTGTCATGAGGCATTATGCCGTGATCAAGGTTAGATATATAGTGTTAGATTAATCTATGGATTGGACCATTGATAATTGTTTAAAGGAATATTTCTAAGATGTATATGATCAAGTTAAAGTGATACTAATTTTTTTGATCTTGTTCATATATTATATATTAGATTTGAGATAAGTGACTTCTAATATTATTTTATCAATGTATATAGTAGATGTTCGATATGTTTAAAAGATATACGTACTATACATTGGGTTGTGATTACACATACCAGTCATTTTAAATGTTTTTCTAGTTCTTCAATTTGAGTACGAGATTAACTAGTTGTATATGAGTTGATACTTGTTAAATGATCTCATATATGCGTGTGTGCGTTTTGATAAAATATTAATGTTAGTTTTTGTTGTAGAACACAATCTCTCGATGGAAGGACAACCTTGTCAGTTCTTCCATTTTCATTTGTCAATTCTCTTCATGCAATAACCACTTCTTTTCAAATGAAACTATTTATTCTCTTCTTTATTTAATGACAGCAAACAATTTCAACATCATTTCATCCGGCTGCTGCAAAATTAAGTTTCCTCCCTAGAACTACGTGATCCACCAAACGCCTTTAGTGCCCTAAGGTCCTTCTTACTGCGGCGGAGGCGTGTTGCTCTATGGAGTCTGTGGAGTCTTGCGGAGCTTGCTTACATCATATCCTTCATCAACAGCCTTCTGAACCAGTTGATTATATATTTTATCGTCTATATGACTCTGTCTGCTCAATATCTGTCATAAAAAAAAAAACAATAATAATCCCACCAATTAGCCTACAAAAGTGAAGGAATCAAACAAGAATCAGAACCCAAATCTCACTAGCACAAGCCGCCCTATGAACCATCAGTCATAAAACCAAAACCTATGTGACCATCAACTGGGACAGAAAGGAAAAAAGAAAAATAAAGGAAAACCTGATAAGAAGGTTACATACAAAGAGAGACGTTCTGCTGGGCTCGCCAACGATAGCATACTGATAATCAGCGTCAAGGTACAAGACCCAGTAGTCACCGTAAAGAGGGAAGATGGGGAAGAACGGAGGCACAAAGAATTTCAGTTTCAGCTTGGCCTCATTGCTCCTCGGGTCGGCCTTGTAGGCGTTGCCCTTAATGAAGATCCTCTTGCCCTTGACCCAGGACTCGTTCAACACGTCCAGAGTCCCATCCTCCTTCAGAGTGTACGTGGCCCTCGTGTCCTCGCCTTCCTTGGAAGAACGTTGGGAGGGAGGCGATCTCGTACCAGCGTCCTGCGTACCTCTTCAAATCAAGTCCCTTCACGACAGTAGGCTCGCTGTCAAGCTGGTAAAAGGGATTGAGTCAAAAGTTCGATCCCGGTGAGCACAGCACACACATGAACATAGAAGAAGAAAGCAGCGAAACTAGAAGAAATAGTCCCTTCACACCCTCCATTACTTTCTTTGCCGTTTCTCTCTTTCCTTGTTGTGTTTCCAGGTAGTGAGGAAGAAGGGTTTGTCTCGGGGTTTTATAGGGGAAAAGGAGGATTATTTATTTATTTATTTATTTATTTATTTTTATCTTTTTTGTTTTCCTTGTTTGTTGCAATTTCTGTATAAGATTATTTCCCAATATTCCTCTTTCCTTGTGACGTGCCCGATTGTGGACCTTACGTATGTGGGAAACTAATGTTAGAGCGTTCCTATTCGGAAGTTTTTTTTCAGAGGATAAGAATAACTTAAAAGGAAAATTTTGGTTATGTACCATAAAATACGCCAATTTCCATATAATCTGCCAATTTCCTTTTTATTTGGACATTATCTGTGAATTTCATATTTTGTGGATAAAAACGGCTTGTTGATTTTCGAGGGAGCAGCAAATTTGAATTTGGCGAACTGGGAAACTTGGCAGCCCAGAAAAGGGTCTATTTCTCATGTGTCAACTTCATGGAAAAATCTGAGCAAAAAAAAAAAAACTTCACGGAAAAACATCAAGGAAGGTCCAAATGCATGTCGAGTGCGAAATCAGATTCAAGCCTTGAAAGGACTGCATTATCTTATTGCCTTAAAAGAGAATCAAGTCAAGAATGATAAAGACCGTAGACAACATGCGTCGACTCATCTAACTTCGTCAACGAATGATTTCGGAAAAAGAAGAAATCTCTTACTTAAGATATATTTGAGAACTCTCGCAACACTTCAACATTTTTCTTGATGTTTTGTACATCTTGATTTAATTGGGTGAATGAGACAATGCTATATTTAACCACGTTTTTCAAATTTTGGCTTATTACCTCAGGGCCAATTCCCTAAAAAACTCCAAACTTTAAATATAAATTTCAAATCTGTTCCAAACTTTTTTTTTGTTGTAGAAAAAATCATAAACTTTAGGTCCACTCCCAAATCTACCCCAAATTTTGTGTTGTCTAAAAAAAATCACAAAATTTTAATCTTCTCTCAAATTTGCCCATGGTCTAGTCTCAACTTAATGTGGCATTTCCACATCGATAATAAATACACATTGGTAAGGCGACGTGGAAAATTTTCTTCAAAATAAAACATTTCTAGGATATAAAAATTAGGGACGACTATTCTTGACTTTTGGATAGAAGTCTAACGAGGGCAAATTTAAGACTAGAAGAAAATTTGATGATTTTCTTTCCAACAAAATTCAGGTAGATTTGGGATTGAACCTACAGTTTGAGGTTTTTTTCTAAGATTAAAAAAAGGTCCAGGGTAGATTTAAGAATAAACCTAAAGTTTGGGCTTTTTCTAAGAAAAAAATTTACAGCAAATTTGAGACTAGATCTAAAGTTTGGGGTTTTTCTTGAGACAAAAAAAGTTTGGGGTAGAATTAGATATAGACCTAAAATTTGGGATCTTTTAGGGAATTAGCCCTATTACCTCATTGCTAGCTACAACGATTTCATCTTTTTGCAATAATTTTCCTTTTTGCAAATCCGTTTGATTTTTCTTGGGAACGCCACACTAGTTAATTTTAGCTATTTGATGAATTACTCAAACTCATTTGAACCGGGTCAACATTCGTTCTCTTTCGAGTTTGAGGGGCTTGACCATTACTAATTGAGCCGAGCTTGAAAATACTAGACTCGAGTGATCCACACATGAATAATCGATATTGTTCCTCCATCTTAGTATTCTTCCCAAAGGTAGAGTTTGAGCTCAAGTTTTAGTTTGAGTTGAACTTGATATTAAACTATAATATACTAATTAACTGAGTCAAGTCGATTTTGGATCGGAATTCATCACAAACTTAATTAGGTTGAGCTTAAATTGTGCTAAAAGTCGAGATGCATTTAGCCAAAAGAGTTGAGCTCGAGTCAAATATTTCACCTTGCATATGTGAGTTGGGTAAAATTCAAGCATCAAAATTTCACCTTTTCGCGTGAGTTTTAGTTGTAGATCATGTCTAAGTTTGCTCATGGGACTCTTTTCTAGGGGAATGGAATCTTGAATGGAGTCTCAAGAAATTAAAAAATCATTTCCTTATATTGTCAAGGATTCTTTTTTGATGAGATAATGACACAAATAAATCTTTAAACTTTGATCTAACATGCAATATGATCCCTAAACTTTTAATTTATTTAATGTGATCTATAGACTTTAGCCTAATGTTCAATGTGGCCCTAAACTTTTGATAAATGATCAACATAGTTCATGAATTACATGAAAATGTTCAATATAGTATATATATAATTCAAGATTAGGGACACATTGAACATTTTCAATTAAACATGTACCAAAAATTTATTGACTATGTTGAACATATTAAAAGTTGATGAACCACATTTCAAGGGCTTTTCCAATTTCACTACTCAACACGGTAACACTAAAATGGACCATTTGGGATTTTATTCGCCCATATGTGAATAGGCTATAACTCTCAACTTCATTTTGTTAGTAGGCTTTGTCTTGTTAGTGTATATATGACGGTGCATATATGCACACACATATTTCAAAAGTTTGAGTAATTGGGAGTACTACTAATGTGATGCCCCCCAACACGACATCTCCAGCGTAGTCGATCTATTCTTTCACCTTTGCATGTGGAAGCATACATGGACAAAGAATTTCCTAGGACACCCAACATTCAAGAGACACGTGCAAAAATATAAACCAAGCTAAGGCATTTCATTTAATATATATTTACTTTAAGTGACATGGTTAGGTATAATGAGGAATTTCAAAAAGGGTTTGTCATCTCGAACTACAACAAAATACACCCATAGTATTACCCCGACCCTGGGACTGCCTTTTAGCACTGGTATGCCCAAAAATTGTTACTTGGATCCAAAGTTGCTGCTTCCCCATCCTACCCCTGACTTGGTCTATCGTACTGCCATCACTGTCATCTCCATCACCGTGTGGGATCAGCCCTACAAGCTATTATCTAACACGTGCATAGACAACAAGGAACCCCAAGAGTATTAGGCTCGTCGAGACTCCTACATCGATGGATAGTACCGCTATACACCGAATAAAGGTGACATCCGAAAAATTCGGATCTATGAACTTGGAAAAGTCCCAAGTGAGGTCCACAGGGACACCATAACTGATGGACGTAGAGGCAGGAAGGATTGGCGTATCTAGTATTGATTTGAAAAAAGGACAATCAATAACCAGTGAGTTTAAACCCAGCAAGTAGAAAGTCCATCATTCTATATCACAAAAACCAATCACTGTACTAACAACGAAAGCTTTAATATAATGCATAGGAAATCATTTCCAAATCAACTTGCCTAAGAGCCTTTTTCAAAAGCAACATAACATATTAATAAGAAAGGTAACTTTTCTAAATAGGTAACCCAATAACTCAAATGGAATTTAAAATTGCCAAGACCATATTCAAGATGAATTCATGCTGCCACTTCCTTCCAGGGAACCTCATTAACCCCTAGGCATCTCACATCCATCTGACTTCATGAGGACGTTTGGGGGAACTATCTTACATCCTCTAGGCATATGAAGGAACCTAGTTACCCCTTCGAGCATCCCTACTACAACCCCGGACATCGTTATCCTCAGGATTGATGGCATTCTCAAGTCATACATTTATATTATGGTGCAGCAATTTCATAATTCAATTCAAGAATACCATTGACTTTATTACTACTAAGGAAACTCAAGTGTGGAACCAACAAATCTTCATTCGCTTATAAACCACCCGACTGATATAAACTCCCTAGTAAACAATACCAAATAAGGTGCAAAAAGAATTCCATCCCAAGGTCCCCAAAACTTGCACTATAATGGTGTTCCGCACGCCTTTGGAAATTGAAAATGTTGTCTAGGTAAATAGGTTTAAAAAATTACGAAATTTTAATATGAGATAGACAAGATCCGGAGGAACATTCTATGTGAAGGAACATTCAGCTTAAACAGTGCTATACAATTTTTAGTAACCCAGACAGAAACAGTAGGAAATTCCCCACCATGACAGAAGAAATGACGAATGTCTAGCCAACAAAATGAATTCGAAAAATCTGGAAATTTTATATGTGATAGTGTAGGATGTACTCTACAATTTTCATGAAGGATGCTTGTTTTAATTTCTTAACCAAAAATTCATTGAAAAATGGAGATTTGGGAAAGGTCGGTTTCGTATCCCAAAAACAAGTTTATAGACCCAGTCATTTTTCATATATGTTTTTGTCATATGAAGTCCAAAAAAATCTGAATTTAAAGTATGTTGTAGAACAGCAAATAAGAGACGACTTTCGTAGGGATGCCCCAAGGAATTCACATCACACAAGTCAGTACAAAATTAGCAATACCGAGGGTCACTCTGAGGCCGAACCAGACCTAGGCAATGTCCACAAGTTTTGCTCAAGTTTCGACATTTCAAGCCGAGTATATACGAGGTTCAACAAATAATACTTCCACGACATATGCCTGGACCCGATACTATGGATTCAGAAATTTTAGCTGGATAAACTTTTTTGAAAGTTTTCAACGAGATACGAACATACGCAACATTCACAGAATTCACAGAAAATCCAAGGAAACTATCCTCGCCAAATATAACCGATCGATAAGATAGAATGGAGGATGTCTACTTGCCTCTAGTCCTAAAACGTGGTGTCGTGCGGCTTGATGAGGCTGAGGACAATCCCGGCTTGTAACTCAACAGAGTTGGCAGGTCTTGGCGGGGATGGCTAAGCTATGGCTGCAAAGACGACGTGAGCAATGGCGTCGCCGAGTGTGGTGAGCGGTCGTGAACGAGTGAGCTGTAAGGCTGAGAGAGTGGAAGAGCGAGTGAGTCGTGCGGCTGGTTCTTTGTGAGGACATAGAAAAAAATGGAGGAGTGAGTTGAGATGAGTAGCTGAGGAACTGGAGACAGGAAATGAGGAGCAGCGGCTGGTGTTTTGGCGTTCTTCAAGCGGTGCGATCGTAGCTCTTCTCCCTGGCGCGGCTTCAACGTCGCGCCTGATGCCACCTGCTGAGCAGTTCTCTCATGGGGAGATAGACAGCTGGGCAAAAAACATGGCTGAGGTTTGTGGAAAAGGAGAGGGCAGTTGCTCACCCATCACCAACTGACGCGTTCGCTGTCTAGAGAAGCGGACCGATGGCGCGGGAGAAACGTTTGTTGCATAAAATCTAGATTAGACATTTACTACTATTTGGTTATTTGTGAATCGTTAAAGAAACGTTTCGTGAAAGGTTATATATGTGTATATGTATAAATTTGTGAACCTAATTTATGAAATGGGTTCTGAAATAATTTGTAAAATATGCTCTAAATTATGAAATGAATTATGGATTTGGTTTGTGGAATGTTGGAGTATAATGGTTTGATGCTTATTATCATTGTAAACTCAATTAAGGGTTTTTAGCTTTCCATACTGGTTTCAAGATATCCTTCTAGAGTTGCCGAGCAACTAGCCAATGATAGGTGGGGATCTTGGCCATTTTGTCATTAGATGTTATATCATGACCATGAATAGATATTCAGCTCGAGATTGATCAATGGATTGGACCATTGATATTTGTTCAATTATTTGTTGATTAAAGTAATATTTCTAATATGTATATGATCAAGTTAAAGTGATACAACTTATTCCGATCTTATATATATTATAGATTTTAGGTAAGTGAGTTTTGATATTATACTATAAATGTGCATAATAGATGCTCAATCTGATTAGAAGCCGTATGTACAATTCATTGTGTTGTGGTTGCACATACCATTTGTCTTAAATGTTTTTCTAGTTCTTCATCTAGGTATGAGATTAGCTAGTTGTATATGAGTCGATACTTGCTAATTATTACGGTTGGTTTGTGTTTGAGAATGTAGTCTCTCAATGGAAGGACAACCATGTCGTTCCTGCATTTTCGTCAGTTGGAGTTGGAGAGTGACAATCAATTCTCTTCACACAATAACTTCATGCAATAACCATTGCTTTTCATATCAAACTATTTATTTTCCTCTTTATTTAATGACAGCAAACAATTTCAACATCATTTCATCCAGCTGCTGCAAAATTAAGTTTTCTCCCTAGAATGGACTCGATCCACCAAATGCCTTTAGCGCCCTAGGCTCCTCCTCATTGCAGCGGTGGAGTCTTGCTCTGTGGAGTCTTGCGGAGCTTGCTCACATCATATCCTTCATCAACAGCCTTCTAAACCAGCTGATTATAGATTTTATCATCTATATAACTCTGTCTGCTAAGTATCTGCAAAATAATAATAACAATAATACTAATCCCACCAATTTGCATACAAAAGTGAAGGAAGTAAAACAAGAATCATAACCCAAATCTCACTTAGTACAAACCGCCCGTTGAAGGATCAATCATAAAACCAAAACCTTTGGCTTATGATTTCTCTGGCCATCAATTGGGGCAAAAAGTAAAAAAGAAAAAGAAATGAAAACCTGAGAAGAAGGATACATACAAAGAGAGACATCCTGCTAGGCTCGCCAATGATAGTGTTGGGAATATCGGATTCCTAAAACTGAATTCGACACAAAATCGAACACCTAAAATGAATGCGGAAGACGAGCCCAGGAAGAACATGTATCACCGATCCTAAAGCACACCACGGAATCAAGCGTACTTTGTTAGCCACAGATTAAACACCAGTGCTGAAGATCGATGAAGAAATTATGATCCGTGTAATCCGATGATGTCAATTCGTCTTGAAGGGAAGATGGGTGTCACCTTTTGAGTACTGTTTTTTCTTTTGGAACTTTTTTTGAGGGTGAGAGAGAGGAGGAACACACGTTATGCCAAAAGGTACGTTCTTCCCTCTTTATTTCTCCTTATATACGCCCCTCAAAAAAGAAACGTATCCCTTCATCATATTCTTTCATCCATGGGTCCTAATCTTGTGGGCCGGGCTTTTAGGTCCAATATGAGCTGACGGACCAACTTAGGCCCATCACAATATTAATAAAACCATAATCTCTCACTCGCACATGGTGGGCCGAACATGATCCTCTTTACCTCTCTTCAACATTCATACCGGTGAATAATCCGTGCAACCAGCATACTTTGAGGACCCGTTGCTATACATCTGTTAGGAATATATAGCAGCTCATAATGGGCATCACACTCTGAGTAGATTTAGTATGCAGTTCCCTAGATTGATCGATCACATTTATATCTCTCTCGATCTCTTTTAAACAATGATATATATATATATTCACAATTATGATTATCCCAAAGACAGTCATAATTGGTTAACTAGTGAATACAAAACTATAATGTGATTCTCCAAATTCGATCTTTCTCTTTCCTTCAAACTCTCAATTTCAGTTCAACTTGCTTTTTTAGAAATGTCTCATTAGATCGAATCAACTCATGACTATTGGCAACATTCTAAGATAGCAAACACTAAATAGAAATCTTAAGAATAAGTAAGAGTCATGAGGGCACTAAAATTGAAGAACTCTTTTTCTTAAGAGTCTCACATGGCGTAAAAGTTGAGATCAAACTTTTGCCACTCTTATTAGTCATCTCATGCATACGTAGTATGAAATACATATTACGGTATTAACTCTTTTCCCATGGAGTGTATGTCTACACCTTCAATACCGTACATATGATAGTTCAGACATACCCAATGTCTAACTTGAGTTCACGTATCTACTCATTCACAAAATTTATTAGAACTCACATTTGGCATATTATACAAATAAAGTAAAATATGTGGGATATTTTACCTTCGGACATAGTAAGTATTATGTCCTCATCTTAACACTTAGTTAAGGCGACTTATGTATTTTAAGCTTGAGCTCTCGATTATCACCTAGATAATAAGCTTAAAAATCATCTCATCTCTATTTATCACATAGTAAATAGAGGCGATTACCCGTGTAAGTGGGCCAATCTTATATATGTCCGACATACTTTCTCAACTTAAAGTAATGCACCGAGCATTAAGATGCATAAAGATCAAACAAAGATTCATAGGCATTAATGATGAAAACACAAATTCATGAAATATGAACACTTAGGGAAATTACAATATTTAGTACATCAGCCTCTACGCAATCCTAGAAATTTCATATGGCCACAAAACACATCTCTAGGTATTGGCTTTGTCATAGGATCTGCTATCATTTTATCGGTAATATGTACTGTAAGTTCATGTCCTTTCGTCCAACCATATCTATGGCAAAATTATACTTGGTATCTATATGTTTGGTCTTGCCATGATATTTTGGATCTTTGGTGTACGCTATAGCTGCTTGGCTATCATAGTTAACCAATAACGGATTTACGGCTTTCTCAATAACACCTAAATCATCCAAAAAATCTCTTAAGCCAAACACCTTCTTATACTGTTGCCGATAATGCCACAAACTCATTTTCCATCGTGGACAATGCTATACACTTTTGTTTTTTTTATTTCTCCAACATATGACGCCATTATTTAGTAAGAAAACAAAGTTAGAGGTAGATTTCCTTTCATTTAAATCTCATTCCCAATCGGCATCAAAATAGTCTTAGAGTCGCAAATCTTTTCCTTAATAACTCAGCGTATAATCAGCAGTTCCCTTTAGATACCTCAGTATTATCTTAACGGCCTTTTAATGAGCTTGATTTGGGTTGGATTGGTATCTACTCATCATTCCAACTGCAAAACATATGTCAGGTCTTGTACACATCATATCATACATCAAGCTCCCAATAGTATTAGCATAAGGAACATGTTTCATTTATTCCTTCTCTTGTGGAGTCCTTAGACACGGTCTATGTCTCAATCATTCACCTTTTGCAATAGAAGTATCAATGGGTTTATAATCTTACATACGAAATCGTTCAAGAACCTTATTTATATATGTTTCTCGTGAAAGAGATAACAATCTCTTCGAATGATCTCTTGAAATCTTAACTTCAAGAATATATGCAAACTTACCCATATCCTTCATCTCAAAGTTGGAAGACAACAAACTCTTGACACTATTAACAAACTCTATATTGCTTCCGGCAATTAGTATATCATCAACATATAATGATATGATCACAAATTGATCTTTGGATCTTTTGATATATACACAATGATCCTCATCAATCATTGTAAAATCATATGCCATTATGATATTATGAAAATATATATACCATTGTCTTGATGACTGTTTAAGGCCATATATCAACCTCAAAAGTCGACATATATTTTCTTTTTGGCCTTTCATTATGAAATCAGCAGGTTGTTCCATATATATTTCTTCATCTAATTCTCCATTGAGGAAAGTAGTCTTTACATCCATTTGATGTAACTCAAGATCCATATTAACCACTATTGCCAGAATAATGTGAATCGAGGTAAATCTTACTACAGGAGAAAATGTTTCTTCATAATCAATTCATTCATGTTGATTATACCCTTTCGGCACAAGGCGAGCCTTATGTCTTTCTATCGAGCCATCAGCTTTTCGCTTTATTTTAATAACCCACTTGTTCCCAATAGCTTTGCATTCTTTTGGAAGATCAACCAGTTCCCAAAATTTGGTTTGACTTCATTGACTCCATTTCCTCTTCCATTGCATGAATTCATTTTTTCTTACTAGGGCAATTTAGAGCATCATTAATATTTCTTGATTCATCATCATCTTGTGGAGTAACTATAAAAGTTTCTTCTTCAATGTCAAAACGTCGACGGGGAATACTTTGGCGACTTGTTCATCATATGGGAGATTGTACACTTTTCACATCATTCCCCATTATGCTCCTACTATGATTTGATAATGATGATGTCGTCTCATCATGTGGTTGTAATTGAGAATAAGTTGAATTCAATTAATTATTTCTCATATTACTCCCACTTGGATGAACTACACTAATATCATTATCTTGATCCAAGGTTTCTAATAGGGAGTAATCTTCCCCTATTTCGCCCTTCTTAAGAAATTTATCCTCTAAGGATGTGACATCCCGTGATTCAAATTCAGTTATACTCCCACTTTCTTGCTCACCTATGAACACATACCCTTTCGAGTGTTCGGAGTATCTTATGAAAATACTCTTCTTTCCTCTCCGACCCAATTTCCCAAACTTGTGAGAGGAATCATGAGTATAGGCAGCACAATCCCATGGCTTAAGAAAACTTAAGTCCGGTTTTCTACTTGTCCATAACTCATATGGAGTGGAAATAACTAATTTGGAAGGCACCCGGTTAAGTATATAGGCAGTAGTTAATAACGCATCACTTCAAAAAGTGATATATAAGTTAATATGTGCCATCGTGGACCTAACCATTTCTAGTGGGGCTCTGTTTCTTCTCCCCGCAATACCATTTTATTGAGGAGTATATGGAATAGACAACTGTCTTTCTATTCCTTTTTCATCACATAATTTTATGAACTTATCAGATAAATATTCTCGACCTTGATCGGATCTTAATACTTTTATTTTCTTGTCTAATTGATTTTTTTACCAAGTTCATAAACCATTTGGAACAACTTATTACTTCAGATTTATGATAAATCAAATAGACATATCCGAATCGAGTATAATCATCTATAAAAGTGATGAAATAAATAGCCCCATACCTTCCCCTCACATTCATTGGACCATAGACGTCAGAATGGATTAAATGCAAAGGAAATTAAGCTCTTATACCTTTTCCAAAATGATTTCCTTGTCATTTTCCCTATTAGGCAATACTCACATATGAACAAATCGACTTTTTAAATGTTGCCCAACAAGCCCTCTTTGGCTAATCTATTCATACGTTGTTGGCCAATATGACCAAGTCTAACATGCCACACATTCACATCATTATCATATGAATTAGGAGACGTGAAAAGGAAATAACATATATCGACGTCACCACAGTCAACATTTAGTATAATAAAACAATCTAGAAAATGACCACAACCATAGTAGTTTGTATCCAAATACAAATCTACACCGCTATTACAAAAGTTTATATTAAAAACAAGCTTAACCAACACCAAAACAGACACTAAATTTCAACGAATCTCCGGAGCATATAGAACATCATGTAGGAACAAGGTGTGTCCACCACGCATGTTCAATTGGCAGGTGCCAATCCCTTTAACTTCAGCTCTGGAGTTATTTCCCACATAGCTCCATTTAGTTCCAGTTAGTACTCGTCGGAATTCCACGAATGATTCTCTATCCTTCGCTACATGGTCTGTCACTCCTGAATCTATAGTCCATAAAGGATTGGATTCAGCCAATAATACAGAACTTGACACATAAGCAAAATTCTCAAATGTACAAGAGGTGTTTACCTTTTTCGACTCACAACAGTTGCGAGCATAGTGACCTTTCTTGTCACAATTGTAACACCTCACCCTTGACATTTTTTTCACTTAAGGACGTTTTCCTCTCTTGTGTTGGTTAACTCTTGATTTCTTGCAATAAGGACTTGATCCTTTGCATTCCCACATATTGAACGAATCAATATGCTTGCGTTTAGAGCTCAAAGCCCTTTTTGAGCTAGAACCAGCATTACAAATGTCTATTTTAGACTCAAATGCCGTTAGGCAGTCCTCTACTAGCTCAAGATGGCACACGGCATTCTCAAGATCTTTCATAATATGGTCAAGAGCTTCTAGTGCTTCTTGCTTTTCCAGCACATATTGAACCTTCATATTTAATATTTCACAATTGTTGCCGTTCATATCAACAATTACGTTCTTAGTTGTTGAAACCATCAATCTAAAAACATCAGACATATATGCACGAATAATTAATGCCTATCATTTATGCATCCACTTTGCATAGACCCATCATATCAATGAACAATTTCAAGTAAGGTTTCAGAATCAAAAGGTCACTATGTTTCCAATCATCCTCCAAAAATCCTAACTTAAAACTATTATTAATATAATTGTCTTATGCAAAATAAATTCTATGAAGTTACAAAAACTTCTATTAACTACCCACAGCAGTCAACAATTAACAGAAAGCAAATAATATTTGACATCCAATAGAATAATAATGCTTTCACATAATACAACTATCCACTACATTAAGTAATATATACATAGAAAAATATCAACATAAAAAGAGATATTTACACCCAAAATATCTCAAACTAATCTAAGAAATAAATGGGGAATGTCCCTTCTAATTTATCAGTCAAAATATCTAAGAAATCTGAAAGCACATTTGTCAACCATGGACAAACTTTTGGAGAGCTTTCATGTCGCCTCTAAGGCGCATTCACTCTGTGCCATGTGGCGCTCAATCTAAGGGTTGAAGTTTTGGTTAACTTAATCTTATAGTACTCTCTTACAAAAGCTACTACTAGCCTCCTATAACCCGGGACCACGTTGACCTCCCATAGGCGATCTAACACTGCTTGCCATTCAGGTGGAAGAGTGTTCATCAAAGCTGACACATTCTCAAAATCCGGCATAAGATAACCATTCCGGATGATTTCCTATATCATCTGATTGACCCTGACCACATGTGATACTAAATCACCGTTATGCCACCAATAATTAGCTAACTTTGTCATCGGCATTTTAAGTTTTGCATTTCTTTCTTCCGTTCTCGGGAATGCAGGTATCCGTGCATAACGCATCATAGTTCTTGCAACAAATGCAGAACTAAAATGAATCACTTATAATCCATAATAAACATAAGGGAAAATACATAATTTTTCATGATTCATGCAACAAATGCAGAATAAAAAAATGGATTACTTATAACCCACATAGACATAATTGAAAAATAAACATATTATTTTGTTTTTTTAGGTCAACGGTCAACGGGTCGGAGTCAACGATCGGCGGGTCGGGCCGGTTGGACCGGATGGGCCGGTTGAACCGGTCGGACCCGGTCGAGCAAACCGACCAGCACGTGCGACACACGTGCGGCTAACGTCATGATGACGTCAGCTGGCGCGTGCCTCGCACGTGCCATCGATAGTCCCCCGCACACGTGCGACGCACGTGCGCGCGTGATGCATGCGCTTGCGTTGTCATTTCGGAGTGTACGTGGCCCTCGTGTCCTCACCATCCTTGGGCAAGTAGGGCATCGGGAGGGAGGCGATCTCGTACCACCATCCCACGTATCTCTTCAGATCAAGTCCCTTCACCATAGTAGGTTTGCTATCAAGCTGCAAAAGGGATTGAGCCCAGAGTTCGATCCCCGTGTGCACAGCACACACGTGAACATAGAAGGAGAAAGCAGCGAGACTTGAAGAAAGAGTCCCTTCACACCCTCCATCCCTGTCTTTGCCATTCCTTTCTTTCCTAGTTGTTGTGTTTCCAGGTGAGGAGAGGAAGAAAGGGCTTGTCTTGGGGTTTTATAGGGGAGGAGGATTTTTTTTTCCCTCCTTTCGGTTTTCTTGTTTCTCGTTTTTTGTTTTCCTTATTTGTTGCAATTTATGTATTAGATTATTTCCCAATATTCCTCTTTCCTTGTGACGTGCACGATTGTGGACCTTAAGTATTCGGGAACTAATGTTCTAGAGTGTTTCGGGAGTCTTTTCGGAGGATAGGAATAACTTGAAAGGGAATTTAGGTCGTGCACCATAAAATATGCCAATTTCCATATTATCTGCCAATGTCCTTTTTATTTGTTGCATGGTAATTCTTAGGAACTAATCGATAAGAAAATCACTGATTTTAGGTTTTATCACCATATCTTTAGGATTTAAGATTTGAAAATTATATGTAAATTTCATATTTTGTGGAAAAAAACGGTTTGTTGATTACCAAGGCAGCAGCAAATTCTAGTTTGAATATGGCGATCTGGGAAACTTGGCAGCCTAGAAAAGGGTCCATATCTGATGTGTCAACTTCATGGAAAAACATCAAGGAAGGACAAAATGCGTGTTGAGTGATAAATCAGTTTCGAGGGTTAAATGGACGGTATTATATTGTTGTCTAAATAGAGATTCAAGTCAAGAACGATAAAAGACTGTAGATCACATGTGTTGATCCATCTCACTTCATCCGTGAATAATTTCAAAAAAAGAAGAAATCGCTAGCTTAAGATATATTTGAGTACCCTCGCAAAATTTCAACATTTCTCTTGATGTTTTTGTGCATCTTGATTTAACTGGGTGAATGAGGTATATTTTAACCACGTTTTCTAAATTTAGGCTTATTACCTCATTGCTAGTGTTAAAATATATTTTGACTTTGAGCTCGTTGAATAAATTTGGATTGACAAGAATACATGAACTCAACCACATGCGAGTTGAATATTGGCACACTTGAATTGATAGGTCGAAATTGGGAGAAGAAGAAGATTGCATATGTATTTCATTTATGAGCCGCACGTGTGAAGAAGTTTCTTTCGTTTCTTCTACTCATCTCCACATATTGGACCTCCGGACTTGGGAAATAAATGGAGGAAAGTGGACGGTGGCCCACTTGCATTTAATGTTGAAGCATCCAGGGATGGGTGTGGAGCTATTTCTGTCTTCCCTAAATTAATGTGTTCCCTCTCGTCTTTTGCCAAAGCCATGGTTGCTGACTTTGAGAGTGAAAGAAAAAGAAGGGGAAAGAAAGTCTTACGTTCATCCATCTTTTAATGCATGCACATGCATTCACACGCATAAATTATAGTGGGGTTCCTTTGTCATTTAATTCATCTGAAAAAGACTTCCTCGTGCTGCAATAAATGATGGAGACCCTCGTTTGTATTATAAAAGAGAGAGAGACGTCCAACGAAGAAGGGCGCACAAAGTTCCCTCGATCGTCAATAGAGTGTCAATGTCCTTGGTGAGACTACATAGAGGAGTGTGCAGAGAATTCTTCCCGTTGTAGTGCTAGATAAATTCTTGTGAGTAGATTTTATGTAATTCATCAAGTGAGATTTCATTAAGAATTATGAGGGACTAAATACTTTGATGTAATTAGGGATTTGAAAACATTATAAATGTGAAAGGTAATGTGTGTGTGTCTTGAAAATTATAGATATTCAATATATCATAAATGCAAAAGGTTATGTGAATATTATAAAAGTGCGTGTGCATGCGTGTGTGCGTGCTGCGTGCGTGCGTGATGCGTGCGTGCGTGCATTTGTGAACTAGGTTTATGAAATGGGTAATTTGTAAAATATGTTCTAATTTATGAAATGAATTCTAGATTTGGTTTGTGGAATATTGAAGGATAATGGTTTGATGCTCATTATCATTGTAAACTCGATTAGGGGTTTTAGGGTTTACATGCTGGTTGTGGGATATCCTTCCAAAGCTGCCAAGCAACCATTAATAATAGGTGGGGATCTTGACAGTCTTGACCATGATTAGATATTAGGTGTGAGATTAATCAATGACCATTAATGTTTGTTCAGTTATTTGTTGATTGAAGGAATATTTCTAATATATATATGATCAGGTTGAAGTGATATGATTCATTTTTGTGAAAGTTAGTATGAGCACCTAGAGGGGGTAAATAGGTGCGTAAACAAAATTTGCAATGTGTATAGTTTAAAACTTTATTTTTAACTTGAGTCTATTTACCAGTAGACTTTAAAATAGAAACAAGACTCTCACAATTAAATAAAGTTATGAGTAGAGTAAAAGAGTTTAGAGAAAAGAATAAGAACATAAGGTTTATAGTGGTTCGACTTAATCCAAGCCTACATCCACTCTCCTGCATTGATAGCCAACCGGCTGGATTCACTAAGAATCAAAAGAGTTATTACAGTATATCACTTCCTTGATTCCACAGTGTAGAGACTCTGCTACACTTCCTCAAGGTCTCACTAATGTATAAACTCTCTTTTGAGTACAAGATTATGCTCAACAATTAAATTGATAAAAAACAAGGAGCTTCAGATTGTAGAATTTATCTATCGCGCACTACTTCAAATAACCAAAGCATCTTCCTTATATACTTCTACATGCCTTCATAACCGTTGGCACATTCTAAAGGAATTCTTCCAATTTACCCATTGGATAGAATCAATTAGGGAGATCTTTAGTTACTTAAGGAATGTGACGATAGCACACCAATCTTGCTCGATCCATACAAATAGGATTTAGGTTTCCATAAATAGAACCTTCCAAGTATGCTTCGCCAATCAAGGAATCCAAATTACCCAAATTAATTTCAAAACAAATAATAGATTCTGAGATGCTATATCCAGCTAAGAGATTTTCTTTAGTTGATAGAATCAAATCCTTAAGAAAATACTCAATTCTGGATAAGTTTTCTTCGACGGTCTAAAAATTGTCAATGAGGGGAGACTTTGAATCTTGAGTCTGGTGGTCCGGTGGTCTTTAGACTTTGACAAAAGAGTCTGCAAGTCTTTAGACTAGACTGATAGAAACGTGTTGTCAGCTTCAAAACACGCAATGAAGTTTTTTCCAACAATCTCCCCCTTTTTGATAGTGACAGAACTTTCTTGCAAATTTAGATATTTTTGACCTGCAGTACAATATTCAAGCAAACATGGATATCTCACAAAAGATAATTGGTTTAGTAAAGATAGTAATAAATCTGCATCCACAGGAAATAAGTTAGTCCTATTAAAAACAACTATCTTTGCCATGAATACTAACAACGCTTAAGATATTGCAAACATTAAATGATCAAACAAGCCAAATCTAAACCAGTCACAACTATAACCAAATAAAAGTAAAGTCAATCAAAAAAATCAAAAAGTCATATCAAACAAGAGTCAATTCTCAAATCTGCACCATCTCCCCCTTTTTATCAGTATTAAAAAGGTAAAGATAAAAAGAAAATGGAATTAGGATTGCTTTGGAATGAGAACAAGCTGGAAATCTCCCATCGACTAGACAATCCCTGCCGGCTTTTTCAAATCCTCTTTCAGTTGAGCCACTTCTTTACCCTTGGCATTTACTTGAACTTGAAAAGCAAAGGCATGAATTTGATCATGCAAAGAAACTAAAGAGGCTTGACCGACATTCTGCAAGTTCTGAACTTTGCATCCCATGGCATAAATTTGGCCTCACATCTCCATAAAAATATCAAGCAGTCTTCGAAAGTCTGCTGAGTTATCACTTTGAGTGCTTGCTTCTGCATGTTCGGTTTGAGGAGTATTTGCAAATGATGGCATTTCAACATGGGCACCCAGATTTGGAGATGAAACCTCATGACCTTCCTCAAGGAATTGAGAAGCATACACATCTTCTGAATCTGCAGGTGAACGATTAACATATTCACTAGTAAAAGCGATTGAAGAGGTACCTCTTTGCTCAGCAACTCCCCCTATTTCATTGCCTTCAGGCGGTGAGAAGTACTCTTCATGCTCTGTTTCTTCTTGTTCACCCCTGCCCTCTTCTTCTTATGCAGTCCTTTCTTCCTTTGCTTCTTTTCTCATCGATTCTCTATCTCCACTTCTGGAATAGAACGATGTGAGTTTCTCAATGCAAGAGCGGAAATGGTGACATCTTCCTCATCTTCTTCATCCTGCAAGATGAGTGCTCTTCTTTTCTTGGATGGAGCTGTCATGGGCTCTTTCCCTTTCCGTTTTGCAGCTGAAGAAACTTGGTGAGTCTTGACAGGGGTTTTCTCCTTAAATCGCTCCAAAGCCTTGTGCAACTCCTTCAGACGCATTTTGGAAACCATCTTCAGTCCCACCACCATTTGATCATAGGTATGAACACACAGAATCTTGGGAGGATGAATATTCAAGTGTTTGAATAACTTAGAAATAAGTGCTGGATAAGGAAGTTGGCCTTTGTCCTTCACCATCGATCTATACATATAAAACATGATAGTGTGAGGTAAAGAGAACTTTTTGCCAGCATTGATAGCATACATCAGCTTTGCTTATGAGTTGGAGACATTAGTCTTTGAAGTCGATTTGGGTCTAAGGCAATTGATCACGATCTTGTGAAGCAAGATATTTGAGGCATTCATCCTCAGGTACGAAATTCGTCCTTCTGCCATCCCATCTTGAACAATCTCTACCGTCGCACAATCAATAGACACATTGATTGATTGGAATCCCCCTCTTTCTACTCCAATCACATTTGCCAATGTGTCCATATTAATGATATAGTCCTGGTCTCGAACCCTAAAAGAAAATCTATTCGCATCCAAGAAACTTATATTAGAATAAAAGTACGCAGTAAATTCTGGATGAGCCACCGTTGTTTCAAAGCAAAATTGTTCAATTTGAAGTAGAGCGAATTTCTCTCGCAACTTCACATTCAAAGAATTAAGAAAATCAAAGTCCACACTTTTTGGGTTGATCACTCCTCGCTTTAGCAACTTAGAGTAGAGTCGCTTGTGTTCCTCCGAACGAAACAAATATATCCTTTTGCTTCGAATATTTGCCGCAACACCCATTCTAGGCTTAAAATGAGTGTACATTTTATCATCATCATTCCCATTAGGTTGACTAAGACCTCTAACACGTGGATTGCTTGGAACATTTGCAAATGCTCTTTCTGTGGACCTCGTAGAAGCAACTCCCAATCGTTCCATTGTTCGCAAGAAGTGAGTTTCATTTCGATACCCTTTCTCTTTTGAAAATTCATCAATATAGTTCAAGGGAGTACCTTCCTTCTTCAAGGTAGAGTAGAGCTTAAATGTAAAAGCGGGCTTTTGAGTTATTACAGGTTCTGCATCTTCAATGATCTCTTCCTCTACATGATGATGAATATCCTGAGGCCTAGCTTGAGGAGATTGACGCGGTTGAGAATGTTGTGGGCTCTACTGCTATCTTGGAGATTCTTCTTCCTTGGTGAGGTCAAAATGCGTAAGACCCTCACACATGTGTTGTGGTCCCCTGTTTGCGATCCTTGAAGACTTTCTTTGTGAAGCCATTTTCACAGACTTTGAGAGATTCCAAACTCGATTCGCGAGAAAGATGAGAACTTTGAAGATTAAACTAGAGATTAAAAGTAAGTGCGTAGGACCCTCACATATGTGTTGTGGTCCCCTATTTGCGATCCTTGAAGACTTTCTTTGGGAAGCCATTCTCACAGTCTTTGAGAGATTCCAAACTCGATTTGCAAGAAAGATGAGAACTTTGAAGATTAAACTAGAGAGTAAAAGTAAGAAAGTGATGTTCTGTCCTTTTAAGGTTTGTGAAGAAGACAATCAGTATATAAGGCAGTCAAAACGAGGTAAATGGAATGACGTAAAAGGAAAAATAGAAAATGCCTTTTCAAAAAAAAAAATAACTGCCTTTTTGAAACATAAATAACCATCATTTCAAAAGATAACTTCTTTTCCGAAAATGAATGATTGCAATAATTATGAGAATTTGGGGAAGGTAATTATAGATTAATAGATGAACGTAACTTTTCGAGATTTTATCCGTGAAATAAATTTCTAAAACAGAAATAACTTACAATCGTGATTCTTGACCTTTAGAGTCTGAATATTTTTAGAATTTTTAGCCCTGAGTCCGAACTTCTTCAAACTTTAAGATATTGAGTCTGAAACAAATAAGCTCGAATTGACTTTTATCCAGAGGTTTTGTAAAAATATCCGCTAGTTGATTCTTTGAGTTAATGAATTGAATCAAGACTTCTCCATTTTGAATATAGTCTCTACTGAAATGATGTCGAATCTCTATATGCTTTGCTCTTGAATGAAGAATTGGATCCTTGGTGAGATTAATTGCGCTGGTGTTGTCACATTTGATCTCAGTGCATGAATCTTCGATTCCAAAGTCTTTTAACTGTTGTTTTATCCACAAGATTTGAGAACAACAACTTCCAAAAACCACATACTCTGCTTCTGTTGTAGAAAGAACTACAATGCTTGGCTTTTTTGAAAACCAAGATACTGTCATGTTACCACGCAATTGACAGGTGCCCGAGGTGCTCTTTCTATTAACTATACATCATGCTAGATCTGCGTCTGAATATCCAAGAAGAGTAAAGTCTCATTTTTTAGGATACTAGAGACCCAAATTAAAGATTGATGTAACGTATTTGATGATGCGTTTTTGTAGAACTTAAATGAGATTGTTTGGGATCTGATTGAAATTTAGCACAAATACAAACACTAAATAAAATGTCAGGTCTAGAAGCAGTAAGATAAAGAAGTGAACCAATAATACTCCTGTATAGCCTCTGGTCAATTTTCTTTCCTCCTTCATCTTTATCCAACTTTGATGAACTTGACATTGGTATATCAATCTTTTTGCAATTCTCCGAACAAAACTTTTTGACAAGTTCTTTAGCATATTTTTCTTGGTGAATGTAAGTCCATTCCTTCAATTGTTTTACTTGAAGTCCAAGAAAAAAGGATAATTCACCCATCATGCTCATTTCAAATTCATCCTACATAAATTTAGAGAATTTCTTGCACAAAATTTTTGTTAGGTGATCCAAAAATAATATCATTAACATAAATTTGAACAAGTAAAAATTTTTTGCTTTCTCTTTTGATAAATAGGTAGTGTCTACTTTACATTTAACAAAGCAATTTTGAATTAAAAATTTACTTAACCTGTCGTACCAAGCTCGGGGTGCTTGCTTTAAACCATATAGTGCATTTTTCAGTCTGAATACAGAGTCTGGTTTCTTTGGGTTTTCAAAACCGGGAGGTTGTTTCACATAGGCTTCCTCTTGGATAAATCCATTTAGAAAAGCGCTTTTGACGTCCATTTGGAATAACCTGAAATTCTTATAACAAGCAACAGCAAGTAATAATCTAATTGCTTCTAACCTCGCTACTAATGCGTAAGTCTCATCATAATCTATCCCTTCTTCTTGCATATATTTTTTGGCCACTAGTCTTGCTTTGTTCCTTATGACTTTTTCTTTCTCGTTCATCTTGTTCCTGAAAACCCATTTAGCTCTGATAACAGATTTACCTTTTGGTTTATGAGTCAATTCCCATGCATCGTTGATACTGAATTGCATGAGTTCTTCTTGCATAACTTCAATCCAGCTTTCATCAATTAAAGCTTCTTCTATGCTATTGGTTTCTATTTTAGAAATAAAAGCCACAGTACTAGACTCTTCACGCCTTTTGGATCTTGTACGAATCCCTTCATCAATATCACCAATAATGAGTTCTTTGGGATGACTAGACTTGTGCTTCCAGTTGATGGTTGATTTGACAGACTGATCTTTTTCTTCATTTGATTCCTCAATGATTGTTTGTTGCTGATCTTCTCAAGTCTGAGCTGCTTCTGGTGGTTTAGACTTTGTAGAGTCTGAAGTAGGTTCAAATTCTTCGGGTTGAGTTTGGATCGATTGATTTTGTATAATGTCTTGAAATTTGACATTCATCGATTCCTCCATAAATTAAGTATTTTTGTTGTAAATCTTGCAAGCTTTGCTAGTGGTTGAATATCCAAGGAAAATGCCTTCGTCTAATTTTTCTTCAAACTTACCAATTCGATCATTTGCATTTTTCAATATAAAACATTTGCATCCAAACACATGAAAATAGGAAACAATTGGCTTTTTTCCTTTGAATAACTCATTGAGAGTTTTCTCTAGAATAGGCCTTAAGAAGACTCTATTAATAATATAACACGCTGTAGAAATTGTTTCAGCCCAAAAATGAGAGGAAATGTTACTTTCAATTAAAAAAGTTCTAGCCATTTTTTGCAATGAATTATTCTTCCTTTCCACAACTCCATTATGCTATGGAGTGTATGGTAAGGAGAACACATGCTAAAAGCCGGATTCATCACAGAATTTAGTAAAGTCTTGATTTTCACACTCACCTCCATGGTATGTCCGTATACTCGAAATAACATACCCTTTCTCATTTTGAACTTTCTTAGCAAATTTTATAGAATAGGAAAATGTTTCAGACTTATTTGCTAGGGAATATACTCAAATAAATCATGAATAATCATCCATTATTATTAGGCAATATTTCTAACCTCTAATACTCTGTGTTCTAGTTGGTCCAAAGAGATTCATATGCAAGAGCTACAGCACATGATTAGTAGAAACTTGATTTATTGGTTTGAAAGAATTTATAACCTGTTTTCCCAATACACATGGTGTGCATAATTCAGATTTTTGGTATGTCGGTTGGGTAGTTCACAAACAAGCTTCTTTGTAGAGATCTTGGCTATTTGCTTCACATTGATGTGGCCAAGTTTTCTATGCTAAAGATTAGCTTCCTCTTGAATTAAAATTAGACATTGAGATTTTCCAGATTTGATATCCAAGAGATATATTTTCTCATGTCTTCGCCCCGTGAATGTCTGAGAGAAGTCTTTACTGGTTCCTGAACATATTCTTCTTGAAAGTTGATTTTGTAACCTGTGTCACACAGTTGGCTGATACTTAGCACGTTGTAGTTGAATCCTTCCACTAAGGAAACGTTACTGATTGTGAGACTTTCAATATTTACGGTTCCATATCCCACAATTCTGCCTTTGTTATTTCCTCTAAAAGAAACTTTTCCACCATTAACTTGCATAAACTTTATGAAACACCTTGAGTCTCCTATCATATGTCTTGAGCATCCACTATCCAAGTATCATTTAACCTTTTTATTAATAGTGACCTGCATTTAAAAAATGAACTCAAGCTTTCTTTGGTACCCATACTTTCTTGGGTCCAATGGAGTTAGTGCAATATATGGTCTTTGCCCAAACCTTCTTAACGGGTTTCCAAATCATAGGACATTATTTCTCAAAATGTTTTAAGCCGTTATATTTAGAACATTTAAAAGCACTACGGCCTATGGGTTTTATAAAGACTTTTTGGAAATGATTTTCATAAAAATCTTTTATAGGTCTTTGTTTAATTATTTCCTTTACTTTAGGAAAATCAATTAGAGGCATGGTTTCAGTAGTCATTCTAAACCTGATTTATTAAAATAAGGTTTTTGTGTTGAAAGAATCTTTTCTAATTTCTTAGATCTTATAGAAAAAACCTTTTTGAAACACTTGAAATATCATTTTTCAAAAGTGCATTTTTTTTTTTTAAAGAGAGTCTGCATTTTCTTTCAAATTAATAACACTTTTATCTAAATTTTTGACATTTTCTTTCCAAACAATATCATGTTGCTTCAGTGCAGAATTTTCTCTTTTTAATTCAAAAATCCTCTTGAGAGAGGTTTTGAGACTAAGACACAATTCATCAATATATTTAGAAACTTTAGTACGAATTTTTAAATTACTTACCTCAATTTCACTATCTAAGTCTGAATCTATCTCAAAGTCTAAATCTGATTCTGATTGTGCCATTAGACAAATATTAGCATAATCATCATCACTTTCTTCACATTTGGTATCACTCCAAGTTTTTGCTTTGAGATCTTTTCTATATTTCTCAGCTTTCCCTTTCTTTTTCTTCAGTAAGGGACAATTGGATCTGATGTGTCCATTTTTCTTGCATTCAAAACAAATCACATCTTTATTGGATTCATCATCCTCAGCTGATTTATTTAAAAAAAATTGAGAACTTTGTTTCTTCCAATTAAATCTTCTTCCATTTTTGTTCAATTTTCTGAACCTTCTTATCATAGGAGCAAGCTCTTCATTGTCCATATCATCTTCTGAATTTGTAATATCAAAATCATCATTAGATTTTAATGTAATAGATTTTTTTACCTTTGGGATCCTCATCTTCATTGATTTGCTCCATTTCATAAGATTGAAGGGTGCCAACCAATTCGTCAATAAAGAGTGGCATGATCCTTTATGTCTCCCTTATTGAGGTCTTTACGTGATTCCAATCTTTAGAAAGTCCACGTAGTAACTTGTTAACCTTCATGGGTCTAGAGATTGGTTAACCTTGATACTTAAGACCATTCACGATTTTTGTAAAATGACTAAACATGTCAGTGATAGATTCTCTTGGTTTCATCTTGAATGCTTCATATTGACTGAGCAGAATATTGATTCCGATTTCTTTCACTCGATCGGTTCTTTTATAGGTGATGTGCAATCTATTCGAGACTTCTTTAACTGTTTCACAAGAAGATATTCTGTTTTATTCAATAGGAGATAATGCACAATATAAGGAATAAATTATTTTTGCATCGAGAACTTATCTATTAATTATCTCTTCTTGAGTCATTTCACTAGACTCAACAACTTTTTTCCTCTTTCTAAGACTGTTGCAGCTTTAGGAATGATTCATTTGTCTACCACATCCCATTCTAGAGGATCTTTTGATCTTAGGAATGCCTTCATCTTGTTTTTCCATATGATGTATTCATTTCCATCAAAATAAGGCGGTCTGGTGTTTCTTTGCCCTTCAACCAAAGCTGGAGCCAACATACTAGCCATGGATCGTTAACTCTGAAGTAAAAACACTTCAATTTAAATAAGTACACAAGCTCTGATACCAATTGTGAAAGCTAGTACAAGCACCTAGAGGGGGTGAATAGGTGCAAAAACAAGCTTTTGCAATGTATAATGTAAAACTTTATTTTTAACCTGAGTCTGTTTAACAGTAGACTTTAAAATAGAAACAAGACTCTCACAATTAAATAAAGTTACGAGTAAAGTAAAAAAGTTTAGGGAAGAGAATAAGAACACAAGGTTTATAGTGGTTCGGCTTAATCCAAGCCTACGTCCACTCTCCCGCATTGACAGCCCACCGGCTGGATTCCACTAAAATTCAAAAGAGTTATTACAGTATATCACTTCCTTGATTCCACAGTGTAAAGACTCTGCTACATTTCCTCAAGCTCTCATTGATGTATAAACTCTCTTTTGAGTACAAGATTACGCTCAACAACTAAATTGACAAAGAATAAGGAGCTTCAGACTTTGGAATTTATCTATCTTGCACTACTTCAAATAACCAAAGCGTCTTCCTTATATACTCCTCCATGCCTTCATAACCATTGGCACCTTCCAAATGAGTTCTTCCAATCTACCCGTTGGACATAATCAATTAGGGAGATCTTTATTTACTTAAGGAATGTGACAATAGCCTACCAATCATGCTCGCCATACAATCAGGATCTAGATTTGCATAAATGGAACCTTCCAAGTATGCTTCGCCAATCAACAGATCCAAACTACCAAAATAATTTCAAAACGAATAATAGATTACGAAATGCTATATCCAGCCGAGAGATCTTCTTTAGTCAATAGAATCAAATCCTTAAGGAAATACTCAATTCTAGATAAGTCTTCTTAGATGGTCTAGAAACTGTCAATGAGGGTAGATTTTGAATCTTGAGTCTGGTGGTCCGGCAGTCTTCAGACTTTGACGAAAGAGTCTACAAGTCTTCAAACTAGACTGATAGAAACGTTTTGTCAATTTCAAAACACGCAATGAATTTTTCTCCAACAATTTTGACCTTGTATGTATATTATATATTAGATTTGAGATAAGTTAGTTATGATATCATTTATAGTAGATGTTCGATCTGTTTAAAAGACATATATTATTCATTGGATTGTGGTTACACATATCATTCGTCTTAAATGTTTTTCTAGTTCTTCAATTTGGATATGAGATTAGCTAGTTGTATATGAATTGATACTTATTATCTCATATATGTGTAAGGATACCAATAGTTAGCGTCAAGGTAGAAGACCAAGTTGTTGAGAAAACTCCTATCAACTTTTGAAGTTGACAAAAATTTCCTTCTCTTATTCTTACTAATACTCTGAAGGATAGTAGACTTTAGTGTTATATCGTCGAATGTTGTCAAAGTCTATTTTACTTTAGAAGTCTTTCCCACTTTTGAAAATTATAGATATTCATTATATTATAAATGTGAAAGGTAACGTGTGTGTGTGTGTGTCTTGAAAATTATAGATATTCAATATATTATAAATGCAAAAGGTTATGTGAATATTATAAATGTGCGTGTGCGTGCTGCGTGTGCAATGTGCGTGCGTGCATTTGTGAAGTAGGTTTATGAAATGGGTAATTTGTAAAATATGTTCTAATTTATGAAATGAATTCTAGATTTGGTTTGTGGAATATTGAAGGATAATGATTTGATGCTCATTATCAATGTAAACTCGATTAGGATTTTAGGGTTTACATACCGGTTGTGGGATATCCTTCCAGAGCTACCAAGCAACCAACTAATAATAGGTGTGGATCTTGACATTCTTGACCATGATTAGATATTAGGTGCAAGATTAACCAATGACCATTAATGTTTGTTCAGTTAGTTGTTGATTGAAGGAATATTTGTAATATATATATGATCAAGTTGAAGTGATATGACTCATTTTGACCTTGTATGTATATTATATATTAGATTTGAGATAAGTGAGTTCTGATATCATTTATAGTAGATGTTCGATCTATTTAAAAGACATATATATTATTCATTGGATTGTGGTTACACATATCATTCGTCTTAAATGTTTTTCTAGTTCTTCAATTTGGATATGAGATTAGCTAGTTTTATATGAATTGATACTTATTATCTCATTTATGTGTAAGCATTTTGATGGAATATTAATATTGGTTTGCATTTGAGAACACAATCTGTCAATGGAAGGACAACCATGTCGTTCTTCCATTTTCGTTTGTTGGAGTTGGAATGTGACAATCCATTCTCTCTATGCAACAACCACTGCTTTTCATATCAAACTATTTCTTCTCTTCTTTATTTAATGACAGCAAACAATTTCAACATCATTTCATCCAGCTACTACAAAGTTAAGTTTCCTCCCTAGAACGGACTTGATCCACCAAATGCCTTTAGCGCCCTCGGGTCCTTATTGCAACGGAGTCTTGCTCTATGGAGTCTTGCGAAGCTTGCTCACATTGTATCCTTCATCAATAGCCTTCTGAACCAGGTAATTATAGATTTTATCATCTATATGACTCTGTCCGCTTAGTATCTGTAGAATAATAATAATAATAATGATAATGATAATAATAATAATAATAATAATAATAATAATAATAATAATAATAATAATAATAATAATAATAATAATAATAATAATAATAATAATACATAAATAAATAAATACATAAATACATAAATAAATAATCACACCAATTAGCCTACAAAAGTGAAGGAATCAAAACAAGAATTGGAACCCAAATCTTAGTTAGTACAAACTACCCAATGAGCTTTAATTCAAACAACTAAAACGTATGGCTTGATTTCTTTGACCATCAACTGGGGCAAAAAGAAAAATAGGAAAAAGAAAGGATAATCGGACGAGAGGGTTACACACACAGAGACTTCCTGCTGGGCTTGCCAACGATAGCATACCAATAGTTAGCATTAAGGTAGAAGACCAAGTTGTTGAGAAAACTCCTATCAAGTTTTGAAGTTGACAAAAATTTCCTTCTCTTATTCTTACTATTACTCTAAAGGATAGTAGACTTTTGTGTTATATCGTGGAATGCTGTCAAAGTCTATTTTAGTTCAGAAGTCTTTCCCGCTCTTGAAAATTATAGATATTCGATATATTATAAATGTGAAAGGTAATGTGTGTGTGTGTGTCTTGAAAATTATAGATATTCAATATATTATAAATGTGAAAGGTAATGTGTGTGTGTGTGTGTGTGTGTGTGTCATGAAAATTTTAGATATTCAATATATTATAAATGTGAAAGGTAATGTGTTTGTGTGTCTTGAAAATTATAGATATTCAATATATTATAAATGCAAAAGGTTATGTGAATATTATAAATGTGCGTGCGTGCGCACGTGTGCGTGCTACATGCTGCGTGCGTGTGTGCATTTGTGAAGTAGGTTTATGAAATGGGTAATTTGTAAAATATGTTATAATGTATGAAATGAATTCTAGATTTGTTTTGTGGAATATTGAAGGATAATGGTTTGATGCTCATTATCATTGTAAACTCGATTAGGGGTTTTAGGGTTTACATACTGGTTGTGGGATATCCTTCTAGAGCTGCCAAGCGACCAACTAATAATAGGTGGGGATCTTGACAGTCTTGACCATGATTAGATATTAGGTGCGAGATTAACCAATGACCATTAATGTTTGTTCAGTTATTTGTTGATTGAAGGAATATTTCTATATATATATGATCAAGTTGAAGTGATATGACTCATTTTGACCTTGTATGTATATTATATATTAGATTTGAGATAAGTGAGTTTTGATATCATTTATAGTAGATGTTCGATCTATTTAAAAATGGCTCTTTAATTTTCCCAATCAAAAATAACCTTACTTTGAATTTTCGTCAAAATCTCAAGTTTGCAGAAAAAAAAAAAAAAAACTTCAGAGGACGAGTTGACATTCCTAAAATGAATCGTGACATGACAAAATTTTTAATTTCTGAAATCATGTTTAAATTCGCGGTTAATTTCAATCCAGCGCAATTTTAGCGTGACCTAACTTACCGAGTAGCTTTCAGGATTTTTTAGTGAAATTGATCCATGGTTGATTATTTTGATCCACATTGTGCATCTTTGACTCATTGGCGACTCTCGATTGTTATGAAAATTTTGAGGTTTCAAATGCGGACATAGAGTATAGAAATGACAGAAAATCGGTCTAACGCCATTCGATAAGAATTTTGTAATTACGTGGAATCACCCATACTCTAATCACATACCTTAGTCGAACAAACCTATCTCTGATCTCTGATCGATTTTAACAATGTTGTATTGACCCTTGCAAATTAGCACGGTCGAGCAGTCGATTTCTGATCAAATTCTCAAGTTTATTGCGTTAAAATCCCTTAACGACTTCACCCGATAGACTAGTTATCTTGTGAGTGATCAAATCAGAGAAAAGAACTATAGGTGCATCGATGAAAAGCCCAACTCATTCAATTGAAAACAAAATCAGAAATTCGAGATGTCACACAAGGCATGTGATTTACTAACAAAATTGAGAATGTTGGTCATGTTTGTAAATATCACTTGAGAATCCTAGATACTCAAAAGAGAAGGAAAACCATGGGGCATGAAAAAGCAGTGTGTCTAGTAAAAGTAAGGCCAAAGCCCATAAAAAATGCAAAGAAAAGCAAAATCAATGGCCAAGAAAAAGACCATTTAGAAAAAAAAAAATACTTTGCAAAGCATATCTATTGCAAGCAATGTCATTAGAAAAAAGAAAAAAAGAAAGAAGTTCTCATGTCTCAAGACAAATAGTCAAAAGGACTCTCGAGATAGGTTAAATTTCAAGAATCAGATTTCTGAAAAATTGTGTGATGATAATGATGCCAAAATAATCACTCACTTTTAACACATCGATATTTGAAAAAAAAAAAAAAAGCATTTATAAGCCTCACCTGAATCAACATTACAACCTCTGTCCAAAGTCTCTTCCGATTGGGATGGTTCAAGTTGAAATAAGAATCTCACATAAGAGCTACCGTTAGAAGGAAAGGAAGCAATCCTATCTTATCTTATTTTCGAGGAGGATATTTGTTTGAATATTCATTTCATAGCCTCAAAGTGCATACCCTTTGTGTACGCCCATGACCAAGCCATCATTACAGTTCTTTCAAAAGACCTTTTGATCAATGAATTATATTCACTGTGAATGTTTCCGAAAGCCTTAGACATATGTTGGGTGAGACATCTCTAGTGAGATTTAAGCAGTTTTCCCACATTAATGGTTGGCAATAAAAATCCTTTTTGAAAGCCAGTGTGAAAGATCTCTTTTGATTAAGCTATTTCCACTTAGCATATTTGATTTAACCTTTAGGTGGTTAATCAAATTTTATTTTGTTAAAATCCTCTCCGAAGGGATTTCACAATCGGTATCATTTACCAAGATATGCTTGAATGATTTCACAAGATTAGTTCTCAAACAATCTAAAAACCTTTTGTTTTTGGTTTTTGGTAATCCTAAACCATACCCTTGTTTCCAATTTTTTGTAATCCTAAACCATACCTTTGTTTCAGGTTTTTGGTAATCCTACCATAACCCTTATTTTAGGTTATTGGTCAACCTTAAACCTCGTCCTTTAAGTTCTTAATTAACCTTAAATCTCATCTCTTAGGTCCTTGGTCAACCTTAAATCTCGTTCTTTAGGTTCCTAGGTAATCTTAAACTTCGTCCTTTAAGTTCTAGGTTATCCCAAAATCTTGTCATTTAGGTTTTAGGTTATCCTCATAAACCTTATATTTAGGTTCAAGTTATCATTAAACATTGTCTTTAGGCTCTAGGTTATCCTTAAACCTTGTTTTTCAAGTTCTAGGTTATCCTTAAATCTTGTTTTTCAGGATCTAGGTTATTCTTAAATCTTGTCTTTAAGTTCTAGGTTATCCTCAAATATTGTCCTTTAGGTTTTAGGTTGTCCTCTAATTATTGTCTTTAGGTTCTAGGTTATCCTCATAAACCTTGTCTTTAGGTTCTAGGTTATCCTTAAATCTTGTCCTTTAAGTTCTATGTTATCCTCATAAACCTTGTTCTTAAGTTCTAGGTGATTCTTAAACTTTTTTGTTAGGTTAGTGGTCATCCTTAAACCATTTCCTTTATGAGTGAAGGTAAGTGTCAAGTACAATCCCTAACCAAATGTCATTTCCTTTGATATTTTCTCATTTCCAAGTTGGAGTAGACTAAAAATTGTAGGTATCATTATCTTTGAGTGGAATTTCTTTGAATTTCCACTCAAAGAGGGATGGCTATTAACACCTAATTTTCAGTAGACGCATCAAAAAAATGTAAAAATTGAGATTTGGCTCTCTAATCGTGATAGAGCTCATTTCTTAGCCAAAAAGGTATTGTTTTTTTTTATTTCTTTCTATTGCATTGATACTATTAAATGATTTTTGAGTTATTTTCAAGAAAAATCCAAAAAGTTAAATAGTTTACTTTTGGGTTAACTTTTTGGTTAAACCTTTCACCAAAAGTCAACCTCGGACAGAAATTGACTTTTTAGCCAAAAATATTATGTTTAACTTTAATTTTATTTTTATCAAATCAATTTCCCAAAAATTCAAAGATTTGACCCCAAAAAAATCAACCTTTTAAGAAAAGTCAATTAAAGGGTTGACTTTTGGTCAAACCTTTTAAAAATACATAAATACATTTCTTTTAATGTCAATTTGACTTTTGTGTCAAAAATTTCACAAAATTTGATTAAGAACCTTGATTTCCAAATTTTTCGGTTTTAGGTTTTAAATCGACCAAAAAAATTATTTTTACTTTAGTTATAATTAGGTGTAGTTCCATCTTCAACATTTGGTTTATGCACTATTTTAAATCTACTCGTGCATTCAATTTCGCGATTTACTAAATCAAAATGCAAATCGTTGTTTTGAGCCCTAGTTAGGGGACCAAAATCGATCATTCATAACTTGCAAATGGACAATTGTTTCTCACTCATTTCCTCAAGATAAATCCAAATTTGAAATCAATTTGAGAAATTCACATAAGAACTTATCAATTTGAAGAATTTTATTCTCTCGAGTATAAAAAAGTCAAGCAATTAAGCTTCAACCAATAAAATTCGAATTGACCCATTCATGGTTATGGCTTAATTTCATAATTCTATGTCCAATTTTGATATGAGGACTAGATTCATCTTTGACATAAGTCTGAGTGCTTCAATTTAAGGTCAATTTGAAGGTCATAAGTAATCTTACACATGGGTAGTTCATTAAATAGGGCAATTGTGACAATAATTGAACTCAATTTTAATTATTTGCAATTTTGCCAATTTAATTACAAATTTGATCATTTTAGCCATTTGGGCCTGATTCAAAGTACCCATGGTTTTGACCCATTGTTTTCACGATAATCATTTAATTAAGGTAATAAAAGACCCTTCAATCGCATTCATAAGGTTTGATTAACTCAATTAAATCTTAATCAACTAATTTCTTAGAAATAATAAATTTCGCTTTCCATTGGGTCCTTTAAGGCCCAAATTGTATAATTTTTAAATTCACAAGGACCTCAAGTATGCAAAATGGCTAGCACCGGACCAAGTTGGTCAAGAATTGATCAAGAACTGGTCAAGAACCGGCCAAACCGAATCGGACCAGTAAAACCAACCGCCAGTTATACCAACTAGTCCAATCACTTGCTGACTGGTTTTGGACCTCTAGCGACCGATTTTGGAGTTCTCACAATGTCAATTTCATTTGTGCGCCCTAAATTTTCCAAAATTGTGCATATTAGTCATCGGATTTCATAAAATTGCAATTTGACCCCTAATTGGACATTTTGATACAATTCTCGATTTTGACTCAGGTTTCCGCAAATCAAACCCACTAGATAAATTACCTAACACCTCGAGATCATAATGCAACCTTTAAAATCAAATTTTAACCGTGGTATCAAAATTTCGACCGTTGAATTGAACCAACGATCGAAATTGCTCAATTTGGAGACGGTATATATACCCATTTTCTCTCCATTTTTTGTGGGGGCCTCATTTAAAAGAAATATTCTCTCTCCTCAAAGCTCTCTCTCTCTCTCTCTCTCTCTCTCTCTCTCTCTCTCTCTCTCTCTCTCTCTCTCTCGCTCTCACTTCTCTCTATTTTTTTTCTTGTCTATTTCTCTCTCCACCCTCCTCTTGCGAATCGGCATCCGTCAATCAAGGCTTACCGGCCTCACGTTGGTAGTTAGCCGATCACCGCTAGCCCCAGCGGCAGATCTTCGCCATCCTCTCATCCAGATTGGAGTAGCGGCTCTTTCTCCGATGTCCAAAACAGCTCGTCCGAGGGCTGTTAATTCTTTGCTTGAAGAACTGGTCATTGAGTGGGTCTTTTCTCCAAGCGGTGTGATCACCAGTCTTGTGACTAAGATCGGTGATCCTACTCCCACCTACCTCACCTCCAAAGTGTCCTTGACCTAGCTATGGTTGGGAACCAACAGAATAGCCACCCGAACACTTTCGGTGGCCCAATCTACAACCGATGTTCAAAACCGGTTGAATTCGAACCAATCTTCGTTGCTACTAAAGATTAGTGCCGTCCAATGTGGTTCTGCAATGCCAATCACTGTCGATCAATTCTAGAGAGCCATCAGGACCTTGCCGTGACAGGAAGCAAGCCTATTGGCTGCCAAATCCCTTCCGACAACTCGATCCAGCCCTAACAATCCTTAATCAGTCTGAATCTAGATCAATTCCTGTCCCTACTGTGACTCGGCTCTTAGCTAAACCTAGTGGAGTCCCGAGGTGTTCCAATCATGTCCTCGAGCTCTCGGTTAAGCTTCGACGAACATCCAATAACTCGATTGTGATTGAAATCAACAAAAAAATGCAATAAAGGTAATCATTTCGGTCTTGAACCCCATAAAGCGAGACTGGATTAACCAATCGGGGCTAGGGTTCAATTTTAAGAAAATATATGATGTTTAGATGTTAGAATAGTGCATCGGGATGTAGATTTGCTGAGATTGAATGTTCTTTAATAATTATAAATTATTATGGTTGATTTAATTTGAATATGCAATTTTCGTAGCTATAGGACTAATATGATGATTTGGCCAAAATGAGGTCCGAAATGACCTCATTTAAACTCGAGTCCTATTAGACTTCTAAAATATAAATCGTTATCTTTGAATCAACAGGTCACATGCTCTAATTAAGTATTGTTTGACCCCCAAAAAAAAAAACACCTCTAAATATGCGCAATTCTGCAAAAGTTCATATGGATTTTCAATTCTATCTTATTTCCACAATGTTATTTTACTATTTTTGTGTAGTCTTATGTGGTAATTTTTGGATATATTGTCTTCATGAGTTTTATTCCAAATTTTCTCATGTATGTCCTATAATTTTCTCAGGATTTTTGGATGTGTTTAACTAGGTCAAAATCTTTTAGATCAAAACATAGGATAGTCTACCCCTCACTGTTCCAAATTGTATTTTGGTGAAATTGAGTCTATAAATGAGTTTGTTTGGTCTCAAATCCTTCATGAAAAATGAAAGACATGTTATATATATTCAATTGATGTATGATTTGCTTAGTGTTGATGTTGTTAGTGTGTCAATTGCATGAGTTATTGTGAAAAGATGCTACAACAATATATAGCTTAGATATGCACCTTTGTTTTGCCATTTTTGCTATGACTAATGTGATTAGATTTATGTTTTGAACTCCTTAACAAGAAATGTTCCTCATTGCATGTTTTGTATGTGAGATTTTTGGTAGAATTTTTGCATGTCTTGAGATGGCTAAAATCATGTCCATTCTATGGAGTTAATGCTTAAACAAAACCTTACCGTATATGCACATTACCATGCTTGTTTGAGTCATCGAGAGATCAAATCTTGCTATCATGCCTTCTTGACAATTGAACTGCATGTTACAAGGTTTGTGTACATGTTTAGGTCATATCATTTGAGCATCAGCTTGCACATTAAATTTGTGTCACAAAAGTGTTCACCACGCTTAGGATTCCCAAGCATATCATTTGAAATCTTGAATCATTTCATAATGTCATTTAAATTGTATGTCATTTTTGCATCGCAACTTAGGATTAGATGATTATCCAAATTTTCCACCGCATCCAATCCTAAATCCTATGTGATTTCTTCATGCCATTTGTGCATTATTTGAATGACTTTAAGGTTTTCTAATGCATGCTTATGTTTTGTTTTTCTTAGTTACTTACACACACACCTTTAGAGATCTTGATCTTAGGTTACCAAATTGACCTAGTTTTGACTCGAGCCCTACTAAGAAGTTGTAAGGCACACTTAGAGGTTTCCAAGCTACTAATTTCATGTAGATTGCTCATCATTTAGAGCGCTTTCCATTTTTTGAAAACTATATCAGAATCTAGACATGAGATCAAATTTAGACCCTTGTTCTAACCCATGTCTAGACAGATCTTTGATATTTTTGTTCCATTTTTTTATTAGGATTCTGCACTTTGCCTCTTAATGAAACTTATTTGTCAAAATGTTTGCTATGTTGTATGTAAATATGATGATTTTTAAACCTGTTTTGATAGGATAAATCCTTATGATATTAGCTTAATATCTTGTTGTTTTGACAATTTTCTAGCATGTTGTTACTTGTTGTTTGATTTTTGTAAAATCATGTGTAACTCATTTAGGAAAACTTTCTTCACAAAAGTTATTCGTTATCATGTAATGCATGTTAGGAAATCTTTTCATTGCTAAATTGTCATTAGACATTTCCCAATTTGGTTGTTTTTGCATGTTTATTCTGAAATTTCCCGACATGAACTTGATTGTGATTGTTTAGATAAGCTTCCTAGGTTAGTTCGTACATGAACTTAAGTCATATCATATTTGTTGACACCTAAATTTTTGGGGATTTGATTTTAAAAAAAAAACACACACACACACATGGCATATAGTTTAGAAACATTTTATTTATTTATTTTATTTTATTTTAGGTTGCCGGTGAAATGAGGATTTTTCACATATTCCGTTCAGATTTTTCACATATTCAAGTAATATACACTAGGGGGTGTATTTTGCCTGAAAATGGAATTATTTTTGGATGGAATATGCGGAAAAAGCAAAAGAGAATATTGCACGAGCAAAATTGGAAACGAAATATGCAATAAAGATTTAATTTTTTTACCCTATAAAAGGTGTGATGGGGTACACAAAAAAAGAAGGAGGCCACACTATTGATACATACGGCCATACAAAGGGGGAGCTTCTCTAGGGTTCGTCGAGGAAAGAAACACAAAAAAAAAAAAAAAAAAAAGTCCAAAAAAAGGGGAAAGGAGAGATTGGACGTGAGAACAGGGGGGGCACAAGAGAAAAGTGCACAGAGGAAAAGAGAGAAGGGACGTGCAGCGGAGGGGAAAAGAGAAAAAGAAAAAGAAAAAGAAATAAGCGAAAAGACTTCTACTTGTTCATCTTCTCCGAAGGTTTTGCTGCACCGCCGGTCCCCGCATCGCGGTCTTCGGTCCGCACCACCTCCGCGTCTCCTACCGGACCGAAACCCGCCGGCCACCACCGCGCCTCCCGAGCTCCCCTGGCGACGCTCCATCGCCTCCACGAGCAGCACCCCGCTCGCTTCCGCCCCGACGCCGCCTAGGCTCGCCGCCTGCAGATCCGAGATCCCTTTGCAACCCGCGTCCCGCCCGCCGGACGCCGCCCGGGCCGAAGCCCATCGCGACCGCCGTCCACCGCTCCGCCACTCCGCCTTTTTTTTCCGCCCGAGCCCGAGTCGACGCCGAGCCGCCGCGCCGAGCCGAGATCCAAACGTCGGAGCTCCGTCGCAGCTTCCCGGCCGAAGCCCCGCGACCCGACGTCCCCGACCACCGCACTTCCCCGCCGCGACGCGCTACCGCCCCTAACTCCGAGCACGGTCGCGAGCGACGGTCCCCAGAGCCCGCGGCCCGATCCGATTCTCTCACCGGACACCACGCCCTATAGCGAGACCCGACGCCGCCCCGTGCCGATCCGTGACGCCCGCGCCGCCGACTTGCCGCCCCTGCCTCCCTCGTCGGAGCCCCAAAACCAGCGGCCAAGATTTCTTTTTTCTTTCTTTTTTTAAAAAAGAAAAAGAAAAATATTTATTAGGTATTTTTGCTTTACTTTATTAGGCAAGTTTAGGTTTTTCCCTAATTTTTTTTATTATTTCTTTATAAGTTGTTTTCTTTGGGCGAAATACCTATCTATGCATAATTGAAAATCTCAATATATCACTTGATTCGCAACAACGCCGTGGTTTTTTATTTCATCTATAAGGTTTTAGATGAAATAATTAATCAAGTGGGAATAAAGTTGATATTTTGATCTTTAAGGCTTAAGATCAATTTATCGATTTTACTAGCGAAATATTATCCCTTGATCTGAACGATGTGTGATATTTTGATGATTTTGAATGAATTGTCTCGTCTTAATTGCCTTGTTTATCTCGAGATATGTTTGAGTTAGAATATTGCATGTTTTAGGGTTTACATGTTTAGAATAGGAATTTTATTTTAAAAAAAAATCAATTTAGGTTGCTAGATTTTAATTTAGGTTGCATGTTTAATTAGTTGGCAATTATTAATTTCGAAAATCAATAGAAATAGCAAAAAAAAATCATCATGCATATGTCATATAGAATTAGGTTCATACAATGCACGTCATTTAGTAATTTTTGTTAGGTTCATTTAATTAGAAATTGCCCGCCATTAGAATTAGGTCATTAGATTAATTTAGATTGCATATTTAAGTGTTGCATTTCTTTAATTTCGAATCTCATGGAAAATACAAAAAAATTATTTTTAGAATGAATCATCTCACGCTTAGGATAGACTGCATGCTTAGTTATGCCATATTGCTTAGGTCATATAGCTAAGTCATGTTGCCATGTCATATCATTTCATGTTAAATTAGTGGCATGCATTGCATATTGCATAATTTTCATTAATTAAGTGAAAACAAAACAAAAATTGCGTGTTAATTAGAAACCATATCTAGGGTTGTTGATGTGGATTTTAATTTAACATTGCAGATGCTTTCGTTGCTTTGAAGTAAGTCCTGCAATTTATTTTCTACTTTACTTGAGTGTTAAATTGGTGGTTTGCGCACCTGCATGAACACATCACATGTTAGGGAATAGATTTAAAATCAATCCAAACTGCTTGCCAAACATTTTTTCAAAATAAAAAAGAAAGGTACCAAAAGGGCGTTAGAGAAATTTAGCGTAACCAAATCCCCGTACCCAAATCTCTGGTTCGTAGGAATAAAGTAAATCTCCCGTTACTTTATTTGGGTTTCTAATCGACCCACCAAAAAATAGATTAGTGGCGACTCCTAATTGAAAATCATTTGCATGTTAAGAACTTGAACCTAAAGTCGCGAATTGGTATGGGCTTGGGAGAGCCCAAGTTAAGTCTAGGCTTAACAATCCATTAGCCAAACCCTAGGTGGTCCACACCCGAAAAATTGGTCGCGACAATATTCATGAAAGTTACTTTAAATACTTTGATATCCATTGTTAAATGATTTTCAACAAGCCTTCTTAAATTCCAAAATGCCTTGGTGTATGTGACATTTCCTAAAATTTCCTAAAATTAAATTTCTAGAAATTCTCTTTCAAAACTTGATTTGGCTTAAAGAAATGTCGTGGCTTGGGTCATATTCAAAATGCCTGCGACGTTTATGAATGCATTTTTGCGAGTTCCAAGCTAATCTTGGCAATTGAATATATTCCATAACTTTGGCATTCTTCAATGCTAAATACTTCCAAATTTTTCCAAACTTTGATTTGACAATTGTGAAAGTCACGATTTGGGTTGTATTCAAAATGCTCGCAACGCTTGTGAATGCATTTTTGCGAGTTTCAAGCTAGCCTTGGCAATTGAATGCCTTCCATAGTCGAGACGTCTTCTTGTTTGAAAAACTTTTATAATGATTTCAAACCTCTTTGAAACGTCATACACACCTTCCACACATTTAATCCCATCATTCATTAGAAATTGTCTATACTTGTGATTGGCACATGTCATTGATAATAAGTGACCTGTTGATGGTTCACATTACTGTTTGATTGTTTGAGAAACAAGGTCCAAAAGACCTACATGCATGTTTAATTCTTGCAAATGCACGTAAATTCTAGATGAATGATAGGGTCGATGCATGATATCAGAGGGAAATCCTGAGATCACATAGATCGCTTCATTAGGGACTTATAAGTGTTCTCGGCCATGCAAGAATACAATTGATCAATAATGGCTGTAGGTCACAAAAATGGATTGGGTATGTGTCTTAGAGGGACCTACGCTTGAAAGGCAAAGGCTGACCTTGAAGCCCAAAATCTGATTTTCGCATTGAACTTTCTTTAAGAGATTGACCTCAAACACGCCGAAAATGCCATGAGGTGTTCGAAAATGAGTCACCCTTGAAAGAGTGCATAATAGCTCACTGATCGAGCGCCTACGGCTTTCTTGATTGCCTCCACGTTAGGCAAATTCAGTGGTAGAGCGGTCAGCTGTTAACTAACTAGTCGACCTTAGTACGATGTCGTGTTTTTTATTTTTTTGATGTGTATGCTCGTTTCTTTCAATTGTATGTACGTAGTTATATAGTTTTTAGATTAAGTTTAGATTAGAATCCTGAAGATGGAGAGGACATGAATACAGTATAGGTCGATGTCCATTGCGACTATTATTTTGTATTATTCATCCCCCGACATATGTGTCGGGCTCCTTTTGTTGTATAAAACTTGACAAATTGTAGGTTCTCTCTTCTTCTTATTCTTTTCATTTGTGTTTTCCTTTTATATTTTTTTTTTCTAAGATCGCATGGTAGATTTACTGTTTTCCTTGTTTGTTTACTTACTGCTTCACAAATTTCAATTCAATTAGATGCTTTCTTTTCATTTTCTTTAGAAAAAGAATAACATGAAAATGACCAACCACACATGATCGCTTAAGAGAAAAGTTCCTGAAAAAGTAAAAAAGAAATGCCTGGACATGTTAGATAAAAACAAAATATTGTTTAGGTATCGAAATGACGCTAATAGAAATATTGGTGTAACCCAAGTCTCCAAACCTAGGTATCTGGTTGCGTAGGAATCGAAGGAACACTCTTGACCCTCAATTGAGTTTCTAGCCAACCCCCAAAAACGAGGCTAATGGCGACTCTGGTTTTGTTTCTAGGATGTTTTAAATAATTAGATTGTGTAAATGAACTTGCCGTGCGGGGTACAAGTCTAGATAAGACTCACCATGACTTAAGCATACTTGCATGTAGAAAACTCCTAATGAATGAAGTGACACCATCCTTAGGAAAGAGAGTACCAAAGGGTGGGTTACCATAGTAAAGGTGCCCTTAAATCTGATATTTGCACCCAACCTCCTCTCTCGAGGTATGTTGCCCGTGTGAGTATGGGTCGCAACACTCTGCAGTCACGCGAGGTATGAGTTTGGGAGAACTCACGACCTTGTAGAGGGAACTCACAAGAGGTTCGCTTGTGGGGTGAGGTGTTGACATCCCTATGATTGAAAACCGTGAGAGAACTCTCATAGTCAAATACCCTTAAATCCAACATTTTCCCCTTCCTTTCCTCGCGAGAGAGATCAGGCGGCAAGATTAGATCGCGACAAATTTATATGGAAATGATAATTTATGGATTTGGAAATTTATTCAATCGAAAGGAATTTTCTATAATTTCGGCTGCGGACAGCTTTGAATATTTGCTTGGAATAACTCTTGACTTTCTTTTATTCTTGTAGGAGTTAGGGCGTGACCATCAGTCCATTTCATGTCATTAATCATTTCTTCTCATATCCAACTATTTCTTTCTCTTTATTATTCATTGGCAACAAACAATTCCAACATCACCACATCATCTCCATCGAAGAGGTGAAGGGTTCAAAACCCGCTAGGTGTATTAAGTGTGACAAAGGGGGTTTTTAAGTCGGTTCCTCCAACACCAAAAAAAAAAAAAAACAAAAAAAAATAATTCCAACATCATCTCCATCGAGCCGCTACAAATTTTAAGTTTCTCGTTTCCCTAGAACGGACTTGATCCCACCAAAATGCCTTTGGTGTCGTTGGGTCCTTCTTCCTGCGACAGCGGAGTCTTGCTCTATGGAGTCTTGTGGAGCTTGCTCACATCAAACCCTCCATCGACAGCCTTCTGAACAAACTGATTGTAGATTTTATCATCTATGTGACTCTTTCTGCTGGTTATCTGCAAAACAAGAATCCCACAATTCAGACCAAACAAAAACCTACGGATTCTTATGTGTCCGACCATCAACCGGGGCCAAACAAAGAAGGAAAAAGGTGAAGGGAACCTGACGAGAAAGTTGCATACCCAGAGTAACTGCCTGCCAGGTTGACCGATGACAGTATGCTGATAATCAGCGTCAATGTACAAGATCCAGTAGTCGCCCTCTACGGTGAAGATGGGTAGTCAGGGGGCACACAGAACTTCACTTTAAGCTTGGCCTCGTCGCTGCTCAGGTCGGCCTTGTAAGCACTAGGCAGTGCCCTCAATGTAGTCCCTCTTGCCATCGACCCAGCCCTCGTTCAGCACCTTCAGGGTGCCGTCCTCATTCAGGGTGTACGGGGCCCTCGTGGACACGGCGTTCTTCTTCTCAAAGAGCGACAAGAAGGCGACGATCTCATACTAGCGGCCCATGTATCGCTTCAAATCAAAATGCTTCACGACAGAAGGCTCGCCGTCCTGCTTGGTAAAAAGTTGAAGTCCGAAGTTCAATTCCCGTGAGCACTGCACACACATTAACACAGAAGAGAGCAGCAAGACAATAAGAAAGAATCCCTTCACGCCCTCCATCTCTTTCTTTGCCATTTTTTTCTCTATCCTAGTTCTTGGATTTCCAGGCAGTGAGAGGAAGAAGGATTTGTCTCGGGGTTTTTTGGGGAGAAAGGAGGAAATTGTTTCTTTTCTCCTTCTGGTCTTACTGTTCATCTTTCTCTGTTTTCCTTATTTGTTGCAATTTCTTTATAAGATTTTTGTTGCCACTTTTCTCTTTCCTTGTTCTAAGATTTGGAGGTAGCATTAGAAAGAAAGGGGGTGGTTATCTTGGGTTTTACAGGGAGAAGGAGGATTTTCTTTCTCCTTTTTGTTTTCATGTTTCTCTTCTTTGTTTTCGTTATTTGTTGCAATTTTTTTATAAGAAGGGGGTTGGATCTGGATATGTTCTTAAAAGGCACAACTTGTTCGACAAAATGCTCATGAAGAACTCTGTGCAAGTTGATTTCATTTCCTTTTGTCATCCCAAAGCGTATTACCACGGATCACATCTCGTTAATCAATTCTCAAGTTATTTCCGTGATCAAATGATTTTCTAGGCCATCATCGTTCTACTTTGTTTCGTGTTTCTTTCATGTTTTGGGGGGCTTTGGCGTATAAATCATTTTGGTTGAAGTTACTCTCGCCTGGGTCGTGTAGTGTAGAACAAAGGTTGAAGTTCTGGGAATAGGAAGGAGCGTAGAAAGGTAGCGCAGACGAAGGAGGAGTTAAGTGGACTTAAGTTTAGTTTAAGGATCTTCGAGCTTAATTAGACGTGATGGATCTTGGGCTTATGTGGTTTTTAGTAGATTCGAGCTGGCTTTAGTCTCTCAGAGGTGCGCCGGCCGAGTTTCTTTTTAGCAAGAAACTTTGAGTAGGAAAAACAAAAAAAAATTGGTAAAAAGTTTGAGAATTAAATTTTGAGTAGTTTTTCTAGATTTTTTAGTCAATTCTAGTTTACAATTAGTACTTGATTTTTCCTGAATTAGAATGCTCATAGTTTAGGGATTTTGATAAACATTTTAGGATTAGTGTAGTCTTAAGAAAGAAGGGAAAAAATTTGAAAATCTTTAATCAAAAAATTGGACTCAAAATTGAACAAGCTCTTAGGGCTTTATAATAATAGGGTTTTAGATGTTTTTAGAGACATATGTTAGGCCATCATTTGTGTATTTCGATTATTACTTGATTGCACACTTTCAATATATTGATTTTTTTTTTTCTCTTTAGTTTGGTTAGGAAGAGAACTTTAGGACTCATGATTAGCAAGAATGCTGCCCAGACATTTTGGTTGATAATTGAATAAAATCTGGTATTGAAATGGCACTAGTTGATTAATTAGTGTGATTAAATCTCTGACTGTAAATTTACTAGTTGAGAAGAAAGTGAGGTATAACCCCATACATCACTTGGTTTCTTAGCTGATCTCAATTGGCTAATGATGACTCCTTATTCAAAAATTCTTATATTGTCAATTTGACTTAACACCAAGTATCTCAACATCCAATGGAGAGTCCATGCCTAATCATTTGCCTTAGGCATGCTTCAAGCAATACTCCTAAACCTATGTCATTGCCCTCTCCGAGCGGAAAAGGTAGATCACGACATCCTTTGTTTATGAACTTTTGCAAAAGTTCATAAAACTTTTGGTAGAAGTGGCATCACTTTTTAGGTTCATAAAGGTGGAATTCTTAACTTGTTACCTTAATCTTGCCTTACTAAAACTTTAACTTCATTAAGAATGGTTAACCTTGTACCCTAATACTTGATTTTAAGATACAATAGTTTGTTGTTATCCATTAAACTTTGAAAATTTCCTTAGAAATTGCAAAGTTGGGTTTCCATTGTGATTAACTATTATCAATTAATCTAAGAGCTATTTCTCTGGCAATACTACTAACTAAACCTCTCAAAAGTCCATAAGTGAATAGATTGGCCAAGTTATTATTTGTATGAACATAAACTACTGAAATAATTTGATTAGTAATTTATTGCCATACATACTCATGTTGCAAACTAATATATTTAGATTTTTCATCGAATATCATATCGTATGTTGAGGACATAGTTGTCTCACTATCATAATATAAAGATAATAAGATATGGCTACCATTGGTTATGGCCACAACTCTATATCAAATAGCGAATTTCACAACCATTCAACCTCTTTACCAGCTACCAATGGTGCTATAAGTTTATATTCCATCGTTGAATGAGATGTATATGTTTGCTTCTTTGATGTCCAAGAGACTACGCCATTTGTGAAACTTGTGTAAGAAAAGAGTGTAGTGGCTAAAAAAGTCATCTAGAGGGGGAGTGAATGGTGATTTCAAGAAATCTAACAAACAATTACGGAATTATAGGTGTCAAGTTTGATATAAGCATATATATATATATATATATATATATATATATATATATATATATGTATGTATGTATGTATGTATGTATGTATATAAGCAGTGGGTTGATACATGCAAGAACATGTGATGTCAATCATGCAGTGCGCATCTATCAAACAATAATTGGAATAAGCAAAGAGATAGAAAACGATGCCTAAAAAGGTTTATAATGGCTTGGCTTGGTTTTATATAAGCCTATTTATTCATCTTTACAAAATTTGAATTTACTAAATTCATTTTCTAGAAGAGATCCTAATAGAATTTTAGGGGACAAAATAAGAAATGTGATGTATGATCGGTCCTATAATGTGGTTACGTAGATGCTTTTTATACAATATCCTTAACTCAAGGAATAAGTGGACTAGCTGAACTAATTCATTTTTTGGATAGACGAGTAATTGATGGAATTATGAATGGTTTCGGTCTTATACTCTAGTGGTAAAGCACTATCTTAGTGTGGGCCGTGAACACTAACATCAACAGCTCCAATTATATTTGGTTTCTCGATAATATCAATTTTAGCTCCCAATGATATCTAATAGCGTCTCATTAGGCAACCCGAGTACGTTAGTGATATAGATCCCGTAGACTATTCACTTTTTACCTTTAAATCTTTATGAACTTCCCATAATGTGGATCTTAGCACACCCTAAATTATGGACAACATTTGCATCTATAAAGCTCATAAGACATACTTGAATGGTTTTATCAACTTCAAAATATCATAAGAGGTTTTCTCAACAAAGAAAATAATATAAAAAACATAAAGAAAAGAGTCATGAAAAAGAGAAACTCATAGTTAAGAATAATGTGTGTTTTGGTCTTATTTTTAGATAATCAAACAATACGTCTCTTGAGAATATATACCTCGTTATAACCACCACCACATTTCACGATCAACTGTTGCTTCTTTTTATGTTAACACTATCTATTGGTAATAGATATCTTATTGGAACCATCATTGCCTTTCATGATCACATCAATGTAATAATGGGCCTAAATACCCAGCCCAAAAACCCTTGAATTTCGGCTTTAAAGCTCTACACCCTGAGGATAAAAACATAGAAAAATAAAAAGCGAAAGAAAAAAAGAACAGTAGGAGATGAGAGGGAGAGGGGGGGGGGGGGAGGGAGGCCGTAACAGTAACAAGAAGAGAAGGAGAATAAGAAAGGAAAAGCAGAGAACAGAAAGTACACATCCGTTCAAAAATTCTTGACGAGTTTGATTAACTACACTTCACAACACGCGGTAAAGATTCAAGTCGTTTGTTCATCTAATTGGATGAAATTTCGGAGTTAAACTATGTTAAAATTATGTGAATTCTAAACTACGAGATTCAATTTAGGAGTTGTTAAACTATGAATTTATATGGAAATTAGATAAGGCTTTCTTGATCCTCAATGAGGTGAAGGTTGTTAAACTATCGGCTAAAAGTCGATTCCTCCAGCACCAAAATATATATATGGAAATGATAATTTATGGGGTTGGAAATTTATTCCGAATTATGTTTGATCGAAACGATTTTTCCATAGTTTCGCATATGGATGGTTTTGAATATGTGCGCGGAATAACTCCGTCTTTCTCTTATTCTTATAGGAGTTGGAGCGCAACAATCAATCCATTTCTTGTCATTAATCATTTTTTTTTTCATATCCAACTATTTCTCTCTTTATTATTCATTGGCAAAAAACAATTCCAACATCATCTTTATAGAGCCGCTACAAGATTAAAGTTTCCCTGTTTCCCTAGGACGGACTTGATCCCACCAAATTGCCTCTGGCGCCATTGGGTCCTTCTTACTGCGGCGGAGGAGTCTTGCTTTGCGGAGTCTTGTGGAGCTTGGTCACATCAAACCCTTCATCGGCAGCCTTCTGAACGAGCTGATTGTAGATTTTATCATCTATGTGACTCTTTCTGCTGATTATCTGCAAAACAAGAATCCCACAATTCAGACGAAGGAAAACCTTCGGATTCTTACGTCTCCGACCATCAACCGGGGCCAAACAAGGAAGGAAAAAGGTGAAGGGAACCTGACAAGAAAGTTGCGTACCCAAAGTAACTGCCTGCCGGGCTGACCGATGACAGCATGCTGATAATCAGCGTCAATGTACAAGACCCAGTAGTCGCCCACCACGGGGATGATGGGTAGCTTCGGGGGCACGTAGAACTTCACTTTGAGCTTGGCCTCGTCGCTGCTCGGGTCGGCCTTGTAGGCGATGCCCTCGATGTAGTCCCTCTTGCCGTTGACCCAGCCCTCGTTCAGCACCTTCAGGGTCCCGTCCTTATTCAGGGTGTACGTGGCCCTCGTGTCCACGGCGTTCTTCTTCTCGAAGAGCGACGGAAAGGCGGCAATCTCGTACCAGCGCCCCGTGTATCGCTTCAGATCGAAATGCTTCACGACAGAAGGGTCGCCATTCTGCTGGGTAAAAAGTTGAAGTCCGAAATTTGATTCCCGCAAGCACTGCACACACATGAACGCAGAAGAGAGCAGCGAGACAATAAGAAAGAACCCCTTCACACCCTCCATCTCTTGCTTTGCCTTTTTTTTCTCTCCTAATTCTTGGGTTTCTAAGTAGTGAGTGGAAGAAGGATTTGTCTCGGGTTTTTATAGGGGAGAAAGGAGGAAATTTTCTTATCTCCTTTTGGTCTTCCAGCTCATCTTTCTCTGTTCTCCTTATTTGTTGCAATTTCTTTTTTGGCCATTTTTCTCTTTCTTTGTTCTAGGATTTTGAGGTAGCATTAGGAAGAAAGGGGGTTGTTGTCTCGGGGTTTCCAGGGAAATGAAGGATTTTTCTTTCTCCTTTTGATTTTCATGTTTCTCTTCTTTGTTTTCCTTATTCGTTGCAATTTCTGTATAAGAAGGGGGTTGAACCTGGACATATTCTTAAACGGCTCAACTAGAAGCAAGGGTAAAACCTCTCCTGGCTATTCCCGAGACATTCAGATTATACGTAATAATATTTATGTGACGTTGAAAATTTGTAGTGTCTAATAATTGTATTTTAATTATAAGGCTAAGGACTATTGGCTTAAGACTTAGGTGTAAACGTAGAAATAGTAATTTAATCATGAATTTAGTGAGGCCCGGAGGATGACTTTTCAACAAACGTAATTGTCTCGAGTCCAACGTATTGAATTGGATTGATAAATGTTGATACGTGCTTTAATAGTAGAATGGATTAATTAACTTACTATCAATTTAGTCGTTTATGAGTGGCATTATCGGTTTAAAATCTAGTTAACTAGAGCTAAGAGTTATTTAATTTTATTAATGGTGCCGAAGGTAGGAGAATTAGTTTATTATAATTATTCACAAATTCTTTTGGTTGAAGACACTTAACACATCACGCGGCTTTTCAAGAATAAGTTCATGGCCATGCGTCTTCTTCAAAACTCAAACTTTGGCACTCATTTTGACACCTACCCTTAAATGACAACGCATTTCCACACTTGGCCATAAGCTAAGTGAATTATGCCGCTTATCCTTGCACTCTCTCAAGATGATGTCTTAAGGCTGAGTGTGGACACCTAAAAAACTAATTCATGATTACTCTCAAATGAGTCATTACTTCTTGCTTTTCCTCTAGCCACGTACTTGATTTTCGGTTTGTAATTGTGCCACCTCAAATGGATATTGGTGTGCTAGCTCCACTTAGCAATGGAAGAACCCATTTTTCATCTTGATAGATTTTTAATAAAAGTCTTCTTGCCTTAGCGGTGGGACTCTCTTTCACCTTTCCAAGTCTCAAAAGATTTTGTATGTGTTGTTTTCACATTTCAATGCTATAAGTAGAAAGCTAGACTTTCTAGTCAAAAGCTACAACGTGGTGATAGCAATTGGGTGATTTGCGCCTGTTTGCGATAAGTGAAATTACTAGGTATTGAGTTAGTTTAAATCCACTTGTGATAAGTGAAATTACTAGGTATTGAGTTAGTTTAAATCCACTTTGTACTTCTATCTTGGTGGGTTGATTGAGATACAATAATGTTTTGGGTATGGCGATTGTTAAACTTGTTTTGGTGATCTTGTCCATAGTCGTTCTACTTCATTTTGGGTAGTCAAAATCTGATCGTTCTATCATATTTATCTTGATGATCCATTGTATGTTCATTCTGCTTTATTCTAGGTAATCAAAAGTTGTTTGTTTTGTCATTTTTGTCTTGATGACCCATTGCATGTTCGTTCTACTTCATTCTGGATAGTTAGAAGTTATTTGTTCTATAATATTTCTCTTAATGATCATTGCATGTTGGTTTTGCTTCGTTCTAAGTAGTCAAAAGCTATTCGTTTTGTCATATTTATCTTGATGACTCATTGCATATTCGTTCAACTTCATTCTGGATAGTTAAAAAAGCTAATTCTTCTACCATTTATATCTTAATGACCCATTGCTTGTTCATTCTACTCGCCTGCTTCATTCTGGGTAGTCGAAATCTAGTCGACCCACCATATATGTCTTAATGACCCATTGCATGTTCATCCTACTTTGTTCCAAATTATTAGAATTTGTTTGTTCTGCCGTAGTTATCTTAATGATCTCTTACATGTTCATTCTACTTTATTATGTTTCGTTCTAAATAGTCATAATTTGTTCGTTTTGCCATACTTGTATGTTCATTCTGTTAGAATTTTACTAGTCGAGAATATGTTCGCTTTGCTCATTTTTACTAGAATATCCTATGTTAGAATCTATCAATTTGTTTTAGCATAATTTATTATGTCTAAATATGTTTGGTCATTCTACCAAAATTTATTAAGTGAAAACATGTTTGTTCATTCTACTAGATTTTTACTAAGTCCAAATTTATCCATATGTGAATATGCTCTTTTATTCTATATTTTTTTTCGAGTCCAAATGTACCCATTTAATTGTCCAAACTTTAACGACCACAACCTATTCATTTATACATCAAATTTTACTCTTTCTGAACATTTTTATTTATATGATAGATTTTATTTGGTGTTGATGTAGTTTTTCATATAAGTAAAAGTATGAACTTGTTCCTTGTACAAACAGATTTTACTGGGTTTAAATGTATTTATTTATACTAATAGATTTTACTGAAGTCTAAAACTATTCCTTTGTACAATCAAATTTTACTAGATTTGAACATATTTATTTATACCAACAGATTTTGCTGGATTTGAATATAATTATTTATACCAACAGATTTTACTGAAGTCTGAAACTATTCCTTTGTACATCAGATTTTAATGGGCGTGGATGTGGTTATTCATACAATTAGATTCTACTGAAGTCTAAACCTATTTCTTTATACAATCAGATTTTACTCGATCTGGATGTATTTACGTATACCATCAGATTTTACTAAATATGGACATTTCCAATTAACTAATCAAATTCTTTTTGGGTCTAAGCACCCATAACTTCTGAGTCTAAATATATATATTTTTACTCAATTTAGGCATGATTATTTTCTCAATTTGATTCGCCTTCTCGGTTTGGTTTTCCTTAAAAAGACAAATTACCAAATCACATATTCATGTTCTAAATAAGATCACAAGTTGCTTTTTGCCCAATTATGTGACTAATGCATTCTATTTCTTCCAAAAGCATGTGATGAAGTAGATATGGGTATTCGAATGCATGTAAATGTTTGCTTGTCTTTTCAAAATAGAAGGATAAGCATGCTATTATGATTTGCACATTAAAAGGTATGATGAGAAATGAGGTGAGTTAAGCTGATAATCCCCATCCTTTACTTATGTGATTATAAAAAGGGCAAGATAAGGTTATACATGAAAAGTGGTTATATACTGGATGTTGATTATTGTAATCGTTGTTTATTTCATCATAGATGCAAGAAAGATCGACGTTAACATATGCACTGTGGATGAATGTAATGTGATTTTGTCACCCACATAATTGTGTGTGATGATGCCTTGTGGTGAAAGTTTGCGGGATGCCTAGTGGTTGGGATGCCCCTAGGAGTATTTCAAGATGTCTCGGGAGTCGTGATGCTCCTTTGGTAGGAATACCCTATGGTGTAAGTTTGCAAGATGCCTCTTAGTTGAGATGCTCCAGTGGATGGGATGCCCTGAGTCAAGATGCTTTGGGAGAGTTCGAGAGGGAAAGTTAAATGAATATATTACACACTCATGTGTTTAATTAGTTACCTTGCATCGAAACTTGTTATGTCCTTTGCATGGGCTTGGATGGAATCATTGTTAGATGATTATTATTGTGGTAAAGTCTACTCATGTTTTATCGTACTTATTAGATTGTTGTGTATTCTCTTTGCTTGTACTAGGTGAAGTGGTAAAATAATTTTTCTAACTTAAAACTAGAGATTTCATTTACTAAGCTCAACTTATCCTTTACTTTTCAATTTGTAGGATGATCACTGGAAAATGATGGTGGAAGAGATGAGGTGATGCTCGAGACCGCCAATCCTTGAGTTGAATGGTGGCTCGTTTATGGAATAAGATGGAAGTAGAGACTATAGTTGGGTAAGACTTTGGTATTTTGTATTTGTTTGAATGAGGTGTTAAAGGTGCATTATATGGTATATATTAAAAATAATGTATAAATTCACACGTGCAATTTCTTGTATGGGGGTTTTTGTTGAGAGAAAAATTTTATTGAGCTTCCACATGCTACCAAAACAATAATATAAAAAGGACGTGTGTCACGGGTGACATTTTAGGGTGTCACAATTCTTATCTCTCCGTGGAAGAAAAGAATACGGAGGGGAATAAGGGGGATTGGGGTTAGTGGGCGCCAATTGTAAATAAAGAGGGCCTCTATAAAGCTCGCTTTCACTGTAGAGACAGGCTGTGATAAACTTAGATCAAGACTAGGTTCCCATCAAGGTGAAAGAGGCCACAACTGTCCCAACCAAGGATGATGAAACAGTTATCTCGGTGTTTACAAGGAAAAGGAGGATTTTTCTTCTCCTATTAGTTTTCATGTTTCTCTTCTTTGTTTTCCTTATTTGTTGCAATTTCTTTATAAAAAGGGTTATCTCAAGGTTTATAGGGAAATGGAGGATTTTTCTCTCTTTTTGGCTTTCATGTTTCGCTTTTTTGTTTTCCTTATTTGTTGCAATTTCTTTATAAAGATAATAACACAAATAGTCACTAAACTTTATTCAATTTCTAATATTGTCCATGAATTTTTAATATGTGCAATATAATCCCTGAAATTTGGCACAATGTGCAATATCGTTCATAAACTTTTAATTTATTCAATATGATTTTTGAAATATTAGTAAATATTCAATATTGTCTTAAACTATAGAAAAATGTTTAAAAATTCAGAAATAACTTTGAATATTGTACCAAAATTCATGGATCATATTAAACAAATTAAAAAGTTGGTGATGATGATGCACATTGGATCAAAGTTAAGGGACCACATTAAACAAATTAAAAATTCGGGTATGATATCGCACATTGATCTTAAGTTCATAATTACTCGTGTCATATTTTCTTCGTTATAAGAAAAGGCAAAAAATTGAAAAGTAGGGAATGAGATTTTGGGGTGGGACAGAGACGATTGTGGCCCTTCCGAATGTGGGGTACTTATGTTCTCGGTTGTTTCTGTTTGGGAGCTTTCTTCGAGGAATAAAGATATTGTGAAAGGAAACCTAGATCATGCACAGTGTAATTTGTGAGTTTCTTTTTTGTTTGGTTAGCATGATAATTTTTATGAATTAACTGGTTAAGAAATAACTAATTTTTGGGTTTTATGAAGAAGAAAGAAGCGTGCTGAGTGCAAAATCATCTCCAAGGCTAAGGAACTAGGAATGTCCTGGATTTGATTATTCCACTTCTGCATCACAGTGGTCCATTCGCTTTGCTGTGCTTATGCGAGCATTATTCCATTTCTGCATTTCTGCAGAGGAAGATCACGTGTCTTGATCTATCTGATAACTTCGTTAAAGAACGGTCCTTTGGAAAAAGAAGAGATCGCTTACATGAAGATATTGTAAGTACTTTCGCCAATTTCAAGGCTTTTCGAGATATTTTGGAATGCAAACTCTTCACCCTTTGTGCGCGAGTGACTTTTGAAATTCAACAAAAGAGTATTCTACTTTTCGTCTTGGATTTGTAATTTTTACTTCACGATAATCTAGGATGAAGTTCGATTGTGGATTTGTAGACCCAACGATAGCGTTGCTCATGGGCTTGCAATTTGGACTTTTCATCATATATGAACCTTATCTTCTTTTCTATATAACAATCTCCTATTTCAAGTTGAACTCAATATTAAATTAAAAATTTTTAGTCAATCGAGTCAAGTCAAATTTAAACTGGAATTTAGGGTGCACTTGTGTGGAGTAAACCATTTTCAAGGAATTATTTTTGGACTTTCCACCAGTTTGGATACTGGAAAATGAATCAGTTAATAGAAATTGTTTTCCATTGACCAAAAGAAACTTTGGAAAATGAACACCCCTCCCATGGAAGGAGAAATCATTTTCCCAATATAGACACCATCGTGGTGTTGGTAATGCAACACTAGCGAGCATCTCTCTCTCTCATTTTCATGCTCACAACCAAACAAACAAAAATCTATTGCTTTCCCTAATTGATTAACTGGCCAGTTGCTTGATGTAGTTATTGATTGACTGTTTAAAATGTTCTTTTTTTGTGTCGATAAGAGTATAAATTTAACATTCATATTTTTTAAAAAGAAAAAATTATGAGAATTACATACAACAAATGGATAAAATCACCCCACTAATCTATGAATTTGTGGTTTATTTGTGATAATTATTAAACTAAGACCTTAGAAAATGAATTCCCCTTCCATGAAAGGGGAAATCACTCTCTATCTCTCATTTTCATGCTCACAACCAAACACATAAAAATCAATTGCTCTTTCCCTCCCTCCCTCATTTTCATACTCACAAGCAAACAAACAAAAGTCAATTGCTTCCCTTGAAGATGAATTTCGGATAAAACCATTTCTTTCAAGACAAAGTTTTTCATGAAAAGTTTTTCATGAAACAAATACATTTTTATTGAAAAGTCAATCAAGTTGGTATCTAGAGCTTGAAAAGCCAATCAAGTTAAAAGAGTCAAGCTTGAGTCAAGTATTTAACCTTGCACATGCAAGTTGAGTCAAATTCAACCATCAAAATTCACCTATTTATGTAAGTATTTGCTATAGATAATAGTGAAGTTTGCTCATGGAACTTTTTTTCCGGGGAATAAAGTATCAAGAAAATAAGACATCCTATCCTTTTCTCCACGAGGATCCCTTTTTTTTTTATTAGAAGGAAAGGTAACATTGGAAGGACTATACTATTTAGATGGGGATTACAGCAGGTTTTCCTCCTTTATGAAATACTAGGTCAACAAGAAAATATGGAAAGAACCGGAAAATTCAGAAACTTTCAAGTGAATTGACACTCTCAAGATTCTCAGATACTTCCCTTAAGAAAAAAGATAATTGATAATTATCACAATACAATGACAGTTGACAGAATGTCATGACTCGATTGCGATTACCTTTCCAAGAGATTCCCATCTCTTGGCTAGCAGGAAATGATAAGGACGGCTAGCTTGTTTCGCCCACATGAAGGGAAAAAACCAAATAGAATCCTGGGGTAGCAGCCCAAGATCTAGACAGGAACAAGATGATGACGATGATCCCATTGTTTCTCTCTGTTCTCTCTCTCCTGCTCTTCACCCTACCTGCGACACTAGCTTCACATTCACCACCAATTTTCTTCCCCAGAGCAACCTACCAATCTTCTTCACTGAAACAAGATGATACCCTTAAGAAAAACATTCCCTTCAAGACCCAGTTTTTCCCACAGATTCTTGACCACTTCACATACAACCCGAAGAGCTACATAATATTCTATCAAAAGTATCTCATCAACAGTCAGTTTTGGCACCATGGAGCTCCAATCTTTGTTTACACGGGGAATGAAGGCAACATTGAGTGGTTCGCTGCCAACACTGGATTTTTACTGGACATTGCTCCCAAGTTCCGAGCTCTCCTGGTCTTCATCGAAGTAATTTTTCAATGTTTCTTTAGTTTCAGAGCCCTCCCGAGAGTCTATTAAGATGGAGAAGACAAAGGATAAAAATTGCAACTTTATGCTATCTCAAGAAGCAGAATACAAAAGGGTATCTTAGTGCTCTTGAAAAGATTAAAGATTCATTTGGGTTTCCGAGAAAAAGCTTTTCAATGTTAGAATATGATTTCACAAGAAGCGACTGTCAATGAGCGAATCCAAGCCAGAGTTTTCTCCCTTTTTTGGGCTTTGGGGGACGTTTGGCTGATGGGTTTGTTTCTCGTGTTTTTTCAGCATAGATACTATGGAGAGTCACTGCCATTTGGTAAAGACTCTTATAATTCTGCAGAGACGGTGGGGTACTTAAATTCACAGCAAGCTTTAGCTGACTATGCCGTTCTCATAAGGAGCTTGAAGCAGAATCTGTCTTCTGAAGCTTCCCCTGTTGTTGTGTTTGGGGGTTCCTATGGAGGAAGTAGGATATCTGATTTTGCACTCATTTTCCTTCTTTTTGCACTGAATGATCTCTTTTAGGAATGGGTTTTTGGTTCTTGATGTCTTATGAAACAGCATGGATGGTGCATCCATAATTAAATGTGCCAAACATTGTGTTATGTCTTGCAAGAACTAGCAATAAATGAACCCCCTTTCTTTGAAATAAATGAATGGGAGGTCCTTTTAGAATGACGAGCTATTAATGCACTTTGTATAGTTTAATGTTGTCCATATTTCATGAGATTGTGGTGCTAGCCACCCACAAAAGAAAGGCCGATGTACTTATTTTCTAAGAGATATTACTTCTGCTCCAGTGTTAGCAGCCTGGTTCAGATTGAAGTACCCTCATATTGCAATTGGAGCCTTGGCTTCTTCAGCCCCTATCTTGCATTTTGATGACATCATTCCGCAAACAAGCTTCTATGATGCTGTTTCCCAGGATTTTAAGGTGGTCTTGTCTCTCCTTGCAATCCTCTGCTGTGCGCATGTGTTTCTGAAGTCATTTCTTTTTGTTTGTCTTGGTGTTTGTTAATTGCACTTTCACGTGCAGTCTGTGAGCTTGAATTGCTACCAAGTGATCAAGGGAAGTTGGGCAGAGCTAGCAGCCTTCTCATCTCAGGGACAAGGTTTGGCAGAATTGAGCAAAAACTTCAAATCTTGCAAGTAAGCCTTTTCTCCATTCACTTTTTATAGATAAGGGGAAAGTACAGAGAATCAAACATACTCTAACAGTGAGTGTGTGTTAAACTTACCACTGTAGTGCAAATTAAAACCCTTAAACAAAATATAACAACGGCAACAAGGATAACAAGAAGAACATTAAGCCTTATTCTACTCAGTGGGTTGGGCTAAAATAATTAAAGATCAAGTGACATACAGGAAATTGAAGGGAAGCACTTGGTTTTTACCTTTTGCATTTTGAGTATGCTTCCAAATTAAAGCACAACTAGCATGTACTATCATATCGCAACCTATTAATCTGCTTTAAGATATTAATAGCTTCGAAATTCCTATCTTTTTGTTCTTTACCTTCAGAGGCCTCCACTCAGTAGATGCAGCTCAAAACTGGCTATGGGCTGCTTTCGTCTACACTGCAATGGTGAACTATCCAACTGAAGCCAATTTCATGATGCATTTACCTGCCTATCCAGTGAAGGAGGTAGTATCTGAATGCACTTGTCTAGCCAAATCAAATGTGATGAAGTCTCTAATTTAGGATGTCCTTGTTCTAACATTTTTTCTTTCCCATTGTTTTCATTGAAGATGTGCAAGATTATTGACGCACTTCCTCCTGGAGAGACGAAGTTAAGCAAGGCTTTTGCAGCTGCAAGTTTGTACTATAACTACTCACAAACTGAAAAATGCTTTAACATCGAACACGGATCTGATGCTCATGGCCTGCATGGTTGGGATTGGCAGGTTAGAGTCTGCTCTCAACCATTGGCTTCTCCTGAGTTTATTCCCTTCATACAGAATCAATTATGATGGAGTTGAAAGAAAGAAAACTGGATTACATTAAACCAGACAACAATCTTGTTTCTACTATCTATAGAATACTGCAGTTGAATTAGATTAAACCAATCAAAGTACCAGCTGTTGATCACAAGATATGTGTTGACTGCCAATTTTTCTAATCCCTTTCAAGTGATTGTGCAGGCTTGCACGGAGATGGTCATGCCTATGAGTTGCTCAAGCGAGAGCATGTTTACTCCATATTCCTATAACTACAGTGCATTTGCAGAACAATGCATGAAGAAGTATGGAGTCACACCTCGGCCACATTGGATCGCAACTGAATTTGGTGCTAAAGTGAGTCAAATAGTTTAGTCAGTGTAGTACATGCTTTGAACATTAAGTGTCATTCCATTAAAAGGCTCAAAAATATCATCTTTACTATGTTCTTTCCTTTTCAGCGAATTGAGAAAATCCTTAAGAGATTTGGCAGCAATATCATATTCTCTAATGGGATGCAAGATCCTTGGAGCAGAGGAGGGTAATCACTTATATTTTTCTTCTCCTTTTTCTTTTGTGTGCTGCTTTTATGCTGTTTTTTTAACCATACTATCATTTTTAACACACCTACTGTTCATATCATCATGAAATGTTAACTATCTCACTCATGAGTTTGATACTACGTCAATGGCCATGCTTACACATTGTTGTGCGGACATTCTTTTCATAAATCAGGCAAGCACCTACATTTACGTTCTGAGACTGATGAATTTGAGGGTTACTTTGTAATGGCTTTGTCTAGGGATGATATTGTGCATCACAACTTTTGGCCCCTCATGAACTTTTTCAAACACATGATGTTTGTGCAAAGCACGATTGGAGTTACCTCAGTGATGATGTAAAGCACGATTACATATAGAGTTGCTCTTGTCAGATCATCTGAAAACCATCTGCACATAGTGTTTGATGCATTAGTTTCAACCAGTTCAGTTCATACTAATCTAACCGGTGCCAAACTTCCCCTTCTTCACAGTGTGCTTAAAAACATATCTGCAAGCATTGTTGCTCTTGTCACTGAAGAAGGTACCGGTTCTTTTCTGGTGTTATTAAATCCATTTCGTCCTTACCTTTTTCTGTTGACCGCATGGTAACACTAAACTGACTACCATCGACAATATGCAATGTTCAGGAGCCCACCATGTTGATTTTCGGTTTGCAACCAAAGACGATCCCAACTGGCTTGTTGAGCAGAGGAGGCAGGAAGTGGACATCATTCGGAGCTGGATTGACGAATATTATGCTGACCTTAGATCATGATGAAGAAACGATGGTTCCAAAGCATGCAACATTCAGACCCTGAAGAGCTCAGCTACACAATTTCTGTATTCTAGTCTTCTAATTCAGGAGTTTCTATAGATTGAACATAAACTGTGAATGACTGAATTGCGTTCATTTCGGCTTTCCTAATCCGTGCTAAAATGGAAGTCATAGCGCCCTTACTTGCACGCGTGGTTTGTGGTAACCAAAATTCTCACCCTATGAAATGGTAAATGGCTAAAAAGTTCCTGAATGCCGACCGCTTCTTGAGAAGGATATACTAAACAAAATGAGGAACGAACTTAATGAGTTAAGGCTGTGTTTGTTTCCATTAAAATATTTTCCAAAAAACATTTTTTTTTTCCAAAAATTTTTAGTATTTGGAGCATGGAAAATCAGGTGGTCATGAATACATCTTGCATATTCGGTCGATGGAAAATAGTTTTCTCAAACTAGGAAATTTTCCCTTTTTAAGATAAGGAAAATTTTCTCTATCTTTCTCACGCAACCTATGGCTTCTTCGTCTTATCCCTCGTCTCCGGAACTGCGTCTCCTCCGCTGCTGCCTCACGCTTCTCTTCTAGATAGTAGAGCTGAGAGGGTGCCCCGTCGTCATTCTCGCTTTCAATTATCGTTCACAGTCCCAGGTCGATCATCGATGAACTCGCTGAAGTTTCACGTCCATCTATTCTCTGAGGCCTGAATTCCAGATCCAGGTCACTTTCTACTCACTCAAATCCAAGTAATTTTTTTCCATTTTTAGTGCAGTCCTATCTTTCATTCGCATCGAATCGAATGTGGCTGTTGATTATCGTGGCACTTCACTTGCTCTGGTGAAGGGTCGAGTTCAGTAGATCGATGGTTCTATCTTATGCGTTTTGTCGATTATCGCAGTACTTCATTTTTCCTTTTTTCTGTAGTGTTGATCAATAGCTTGCTCTTGAGATGTTGCTTATTTTGAGTGTGAATAAAAGCACATCAATGATAATGTCTCGCCTTCACATACTGCTTTATCTGATGAAATTTCAATTAGTCCATTCTTTTTGTGATGATTAATCCAATTTGTTGGATGGATCCCTCAAAAGTAACTAGTGTCGTACTTGGCACATTGTGGTCATTTTTTCCAATTGGGTTTTGGGATGCCTGCAGCATGCATTGAGATGAGCCAATAACTTTTGGGATGAAACCAGGATTGAAATCGTATTCCCCCTGTTGAGCTCAGCATGAGGTGCAGGGCTTCCTCCTACTTCATTCTATCAAATTTGTCAAATAACAAGATAACATATCCCAACAAAAATAAAAGTATTTACATATATATATTATATAATATTATTACTATTTACCTTCTTTTTAGCATGGATGTGACCCCCCCTTTAATTAATAAAATTTTCAATTTTGGCCAAGTGGGGGCACGCGTTTGCGCGATGGGGAAAAAAAATAACTGCTTTGACTGATAGAGAGAGAGAGAGAGAGAGAGAGAGTGATCATGGAAGGCGAAGATCTCCCTCCCCAAAATTGAAAAGAAAAGAAAAAGGCAAAAACCCAAAAAGCAAGCAAGAAACAAAACACAAAAACTCTCATTTCCCACAAGGACGACGAAGAATAGAGAGAGAGGTAGATTCATAATTCAGGAAGAACCGCCATAGCCAGATCTCTCTCTCTCTCTCTCTCTCTCTACAGCT